>CANTAL010000345.1:0-176449 GCA_947650365.1 Chamaelirium japonicum
ATACATTCGTGGGAATGAATTATAATGGATCGTACGATTGAATTAGAATGGATCGTACGAATAAATTAGAATGGATCGTACGAATAAATTAGAATGGATTGTACGAATGAATTAGAAGGGATCGTGCGAATGATTTAGAATGGATAGTACAAATAAATTAGAATGGATCGTGCGAATGAATTAGAATGGATTGTACGAATGAATAAGAATGGATCGTACGAATGAATTAGAATGGATCGTATGAATAAATTAGAATAGAAACATTTGTGCGAATGAGTTAGAATGGATCGTACGAATGAATTAGAATGGATCGTACGAATGAATTAGAATGGATCATGCGAATGAATTAGAATTGATCGTACAAATATATTAGAATGGATACATTCGTGCGAATGAATTAGAATGGATCGTACGAAAGAATTAGAATGGATTATACGAATGAATTAGAATGGATCGTACGAATGAATTAGAATGGATTGTAGGAATGAATTAGTATGGATCGTGCGAATGAATTAGAATGGATCGTACGAATGAATTAGAATGGATACATTTAGGCGAATGAATTAGAATGGATCGCACGAATGAATTAGAATGGATCATACAAATACATTAGAATGGATACATTTGTGCGAATGAATTAGAATGGATCGTACGAATGAATTAGAATGGATCGTACGAATGAATTAGAATGGATCGTACAAATATATTAGAATGGATACATTTGTACGAATGAATTAGAATGGATTGTACGAATAAATTAGAATAGATTGTACGAATGAATTAGAATGGATCGTACGAATGAATTAGAATGGATACAGTCGTGCGAATGAATTAGAATGGATCGTATGAATGAATTAGAATGAATCATTTGAATGAATTAGAATGGATCGTACGAATGAATTAGAATGGATCGTGTGAATGAGTTAGAATGGATAGTAGAAATGAATTAGAATGGATACATTCGTGCGAATGAATTAGAATGGATCGTACGAATGAATTATAATGGATCGTACGAATGAATTAGATTGGATCATGCAAACGAATTAGAATGGATCCTATGAATGAATTAGAATGGATATATTCGTGCGAATGAATTAGAATAGATCATACGAATGAATTAGAATAGATCGTGCAAATGAATTAGAATGGATCTAACGAATGAATTAGAATGGATAGTACGACTGAAATAGAATAGATCGTACGAATGAATTAGAATGGATCGTATGAATGAATTAGGATGGATCGTACGAATGAGCTAGAACGGATATATTCGTGCGAATGAATAAGAATTGATAATACGAATGAACTAGACTGGATCGTACGAATGAATTAGAATGGATCGTACGAATGAATTAGAATAGATCGTGCGAATGAATTATAATGGATCATCTGAATGAATTAGAATGAGTCATACGAATGAATTAGAATGGATCGTATGAATGAATTAGAATGGGTCGTGCGAATGAATTAGAATGGATTGTGCGAATGAATTAGAATGGATACATTTGTGCGAATGAATTAGAATGGATCATACGAATGAATTAGAATGGATCCTACGAATGAATTAGAATAGATTGTACGAATGAATTAGAATGGATACATTCATGCGAATGAATTAGAATGAATCGTACAAATGAATTAGAATAGATCGTCCGTGTGAATTAGAATGGATCGTACGAATGAATTAGAATGGATACATTCGTGCGAATAAATTTGAATGGATCTTACTAATGAATTAGAATGGATACATTTGTGCGAATGAATTAGAATGGATTGAATTAGAATGGATCGTACGAATGAATAAGAATGGATCGTACGAATGAATTAGAATGGATCGTATGAATGAATTAGAATGGATCATGTGCATGAATTAGAACATTCTAATTCATTCATATGATCCATTCTAATTCAATCGAACGATCCATTCTAAAGCATTCGTACGATCCATTCTAATTCATTCGTATGATCCAATCTAATTCATTCACACGAATGTATCCATTCTAATTTATTCGCATAATCCATTCAAATTCATTCGCACGATCCATTCTAATTCATTCATACGATCCATTCTAATTCATTCGTATGATTCATTCTAATTCATTCAGACGATCCATCCTAATTTATTCGCACGATCTATTCTAATTTATTCGTACGATCCATTCTAATTCATTCGCATGAATGTATCCATTTTAATTCATTCGTACGAACCATTCTAATTAATTCGCACGAACTATTCTAATTCAATTGTACGAGCTATTCTATGTCATTTGTACGATCCATTCTAAATCATTCGTACGATCCATTCTAATTCATTCGCACGATCTATTCTAATTCATTCGTATGATCCATTCTAATTCATTCGCACGAATGTATCCATTCTAATTCATTCGTACGATCCATTCTAATTCATTCGCATGGATGCATCCATTCTAATTCATTCGTACGATCCATTCTAATTCATTCGCAAGAATGTACCCATTTTAATTCATTCGCACGATCCATTCTAATTCATTCGTTCGATCTATTCTAATTCAGTCGCACAAATGTATCCATTCAAGTTAATTCATACGATCCATTCTAATTTACTCGGATGATCCATTCTAATTTATTCGTACGATCCAGTCTAATTCATTCGCACGAATGTATCCATTCTAATTCATTCATATGATCTATTCTAATTCGTTCATATGAATTTATCCATTCTAATTTATTCGTACGATCCATTCTAATTCATTCGAACGATCCATTCTAATACATTCGTACGATCCATTCTAAATCATTCATACGATCCATTCTAATTCATTCGCATGATCTATTCTAATTCATTCGTATGATCCATTCAAATTCAATCGCACGAATGTATCCATTCTAATTCAGTCGTACGATCTATTCTAATTCATTCATACGATCCATTCTAATTCAGTCGCACGATCCATTCTAATTCATTCGTACGATCCATTCTAATCTATTCGCACGAATGTATCCATTCTAATTCAATCACACGATCCATTCTAATTCATTCATACGATCCATTCTAATTCATTCATATTAGAATAGATTGTATGAATGAATTAGAATGGATCGTACGAATGTAATTCATTCGTACGATCCATTCTAATTCATTCGTATGATCAATTCTAATTCATTCACATGATCTATTCTAATTTATTCGTACAAATGTATCAATTCTAATTCATTCGTACGATCCATTCTAATTCATTCGTACGATCCATTCTAATTCATTCATATGATCCATTCTAATTCATTCGTACGATCCATTCTAATTCATTCGAACGATCCATTCTAATTCATTTGTACGATCCATTCTAATTCATTCGCATGAATGTATCCATTCTAATTCATTCATACGAATTAATTAGAATGGATCGTATGAATGAAATAGAATGGATTATATGAATGAATTCGAATGGATATATCCATGCAAATGAATTTGAATGGATTATACTAATGAATTAGAATGGATCGTGAAAATGAATTAGAATAGATACATTCGTGCGAATGAATTAGAATGGATCATACGAATGAATTAGAATAGATCGTACGAATGAATTAGAATGGATACATTCGTACGAATGAATTAGAATGGATACATTCGTATAAATGAATTAGAATGGATCATATGAATGAATTAGAATGGATCGTAGAAATATATTAGAATGGATACATTCGTGCGAATGAATTAGAATGGATCGTACGAATGAATTAGAATGGATTGTACGAATGAATTAGAATGGATCGTACGAATGAATTAGAATGGATCGTACGAATGAATTTATTCGTACGATCCATTCTAATTCATTCGTACGATCCATTCTAATTCATTCGTACGATCCATTCTAATTCATTCGTACAATCTATTCTAATTCATTCGTACGATCCATTCTAATTCATTCGTACGAATGTATCCATTCAAGTTCATTCGTACGATCCATTCTAATTCATTCGCATAGATGTATTTATTCTAATTCACTCGCACGATCCATTCTAATTTATTCGTACGATCCATTCTAATTCATTCGAACGAATGTATCCATTCTAATTCATTCGCACGATCCATTCTAATTCATCCGTACGATCTATTCTAATTCAGACGCACGAATGTATCCATTCAAGTTCATTCGTACGATCCATTCTAATTCATTCATAGGGATGTATCCATTCTAATTCATTCGTATGATCCATTCTAATTCATTCGCACAAATGTATCCATTCTAATTCATTCACACGATCCATTCTAATTCATTCGCACGATCTATTCTAATTCATTCGTACGATCCATTTTAATTCACTCGCATGATCCATTCTAATTCATTCGTATGATCCATTCTAATTTATTCGTACGATCCATTCTAATTCATTCGCACGAATGTATCCATTCTAATTCAATCACACGATCCATTCTAGTTCATTTGTATGATTTATTCTAATTTATTCGTATGATCCATTCTAATTCATTTGTACGATCCATTCTAATTCATTCTTACGATCCATTCTAATTCATTCGTATGAATGTATCCATTCTAATTCATTCGTACGATCCATTCTAATTCATTCGCACGAATGTATCCATTCTAATTCATTCGCACGATCCATTCTTATTCAATCGTACGATCCATTCTAATTCATTCGCACGATCCATTCTAATTCATTCGAACGATCCATTCTAATTTATTCATACGATCCATTCTAATTCATTCGCACGAATGTGATCCATTCTAAATCATTCGTGCGTTCCATTCTAATTCATTCGCTCGATCCAGTCTAATTCATTTGTACTATCCATTCTAACTCATTCGCACATTCCATTCTAATTCATTCGCACGATCCATTCTAATTTATTTGTTTGATCCATTCTAATTTATTCGTACGATCCATTCTAATTCATTCATACGATCCACTCTAATTCACTCGCACGATCCATTCTAATTCATTTGAACGATCCATTCTAATTCATTCGTACAATCCATTCTAATTCATTCGTTCGATCCATTCTAATTCATTCATACGATCCATTCTAATTCATTCGTAAAATCTATTCTCATTCATTCGCACAATTGTATCTATTCTAATTCATTCGTACGATCCATTCTAATGCATTCATACAATTCTTTCTAATTCATTCGTATGATCCATTCTAATTCATTCACACAATCCATTCTAATTTATTCGCACGATCCATTCTAATTCATTTACACGATCCAATCTAATTCATTCGCAGGATCCATTCTAGTTCATTCGTTCGACCCATTCTAACTCATTCATACGATCCATTATAATTCATTCGTAAGATCCATTCTAATTCAATCGTACGATCCATTCTAATTCATTCGTACGATCCATTCTAATTCATTCGGACAAATGTATCCATTCTAATTCATTCGCACGATCCATTCTAATTCATTCGAATGATCCATTCTATTTCATTCGTACGATCCATTCCAATTCATTCGCACGAATGTATCCATTCTAATTCATTCGTATGATCCATTCTAATTCAATCACACAATCCATTCTAATTCATTCGTACGATCCATTCTAATTCATTCGTATGATCCATTCTAATTCATTCGTGCGATCCATTCTAATTCATTCGTACGATCCATTCTAATTTATTCGCACGAATGTATCCATTCTAGTTCATTCGTACGATCCATTCTAATTCATTCGCATGGATGTTTGCATTCTAATTCATTCGTACGATCCATTCTAATTCATTCGCACGAATGTATCCATTCTAATTCATTCGCACGATCCATTCTAATTCATTCGTACGATCTATTCTAATTCATTCGTACGATCCATTCTAATTCACTCGCACGATCCATTCTAATTCATTCGAATGATCCATTCTAATTCATTCGTTCGAATGTATCCATTCTAATTCATTCGTACGATCCATTCTAATTCATTCACACGATCCATTCTAATTCATTCGTATGATCCATTCTAATTCAATCGCACGATCCATTCTAATTCATTCGTAGGATCCATTCTAATTCATTCGCACGATCTATTCTAATTCATTCGTACGATCCATTCTAATTCATTCACACGAATGTATCTATTCTAATTCATCCGCACGATCCATTCTAATTCATTCTAACGATCCATTCTATTTCATTCGTACGATCCATTCTAATTCATTCGCACGAATGTATCCATTCTAATTCATTCGTATGATCCATTCTAATTCAATTGTATGATCTATTCTTATTCATTCGCACGATCCATTCTAATTTATTCGCACAAATGTATCCATTCTAATTCATTCGTACAATCCATTCTAATTCATTCGCACGATCCATTCTAATTCATTATGATCCATTCTAATTCATTCGTTCGATTAATTCTAATTCATTCGTACGATCCATTCTAATTCATTTGCACGATCTATTCTAATTCATTCGTACGATCAATTCTATTTCATTCGCACGAATGTATCCATTCTAATTCATTCGATCGATCCATTCTAATTCATTCGCACGAATGTTTCCATTCTAATTCATTCGTACGATCCATTCTAATTCTCTCGGACGATCCATTCTAATTCATTCGTACGATCCAGTCTATTTCAATCGCACGAATGTACCCATTCTAATTCATTCATACGATCGATTCTAATTTATTCGCACGATCTATTCTTATTCATTCATACAATCCATTCTAATTCAATCACCAGAAATGTATTCATTCTAATTCATTCGTACGATCCATTCTAATTCATTCGCATGATCCATTCTAATTCATTCGCACGATCCATTCTAATTCATTCGCACGAATGTATCCTTTCTAATTCATTCGCACGATCCATTCTAATTTATTCGAATGATCCATTCTAATTCATTCGTACGATCCATTCAAATTCATTCACACGATCCATTCTAATTCATTCGTATGATCCATTCTAAATCATTCGTACGATCCATTCTAATTCATTCGCATGATCTATTCTAAATAATTCGTATGATCCATTCAAATTCATTCGCACGAATGTATCCATTCTAATTCATTCGTACGATCCATTCTAATTCATTCGCACGATCCATTCACTCGCACGATCCATTCTAAATCATTCGTTCGATTCATTCTGATTTATTTGTACTATCCATTCTAACTCATTCACACATTCCATTCTAATTCATTTGCACGATCCATTCTAATTCATTTGTATGATCCATTCTAATTCATTCGTACGATCCATTCTAATTCATTCGTACGATCCATTTTAATTCACTCGCACGATCCATTCTAATTCATTCGTTCGATCCATTCTAATTCATTCGTACGATCCATTCTAATTCATTCGTTCGATCCATTCTAATTCATTCATACGATCCATTCTAATTCATTCATAAAATCTATTCTTATTCATTCGCACAAATGTATCCATTCTAATTCATTCGTACGATCCATTCTAATGCATTCGTACGATCCATTCTAATTCATTCGTACGATCCAATCTAATTCATTCACACGATCCATTCTAATTCATTCGTATGATCCATTCTAATTCATTCACACGATCCATTCTAATTCATTCGCACGATCCATTCTAATTCATTCGTTCGACCCATTCTAACTCATTCATACGATCCATTCTAATTCATTCGCATGATCTAGTCTAATTCATTTGTTTGACCCAATCTAATTCATTCATACGATCCATTCTAATTCATTCGTAAGATCCACTCTAATTCATTCGCACGAATGTATCCATTCTAATTCATTCGCATGATCCATTCTAATTCATTCGAACGATCCATTCTATTTCATTCGTACGATCTATTCTAATTCATTCGTACGATCCATTCTAATTCATTCGAACGATCCATTCTAATTCATTCGTATGATCTATTCTAATTCATTCGTACTATCCATTCTAATTCATTCGCACGATCCATTCTAATTCATTCGTACGATCCATTCTAATTCATTCGCATGATCCATTCAAATTCATTCATATAATCCATTGTAATTAATTCGTACGATCCATTCCAATTCATTCGCACAAATGTAACCAATCTAATTCATTCGTACGATCCATTCTAATTCATTCGTACAATCTATTCTAATTCATTCGTACGATCCATTCTAATTCATTCGTACGATCCATTCTAATTCATTCTTACGAATGTATCCATTCTAATTCATTCATACGAATGTATCCATTCTAATTAGAATGGATCGTATGAATGAATTAGAATGGATCGTACGAATGAATAAGAAAGAATCGTGCGATTGAATTAGAATGGATCGTACGAATGAATTAGAATGGATCATATGAATAAATTAGAACGGATTATCCGAATGAATTAGAATGGATACATCAATGCAAATGAATTTGAATGGATCATACGAATGAATTAGAATGGATCGTGCGAATGAATTAGAATGGATACATTCGTGCGGATCGTGCGACTGAATTAGAATGGAATGTGCGAATTAGTTAGAATGGAGCATACAAATGAATTAGAATGAATCGTATAAATAAATTAGAATGGATCATGCGAATGATTTAGAATGGATCGTGCGAATGAATTAGAATGGATCGTGCGAATGAATTTGAATGGATCCTACAAATGAATTAGAATGGATCGTATGAATGAATTAGAATGGATCGTACGAATGAATTAGAATGGATACATTCGTGCGAATGAATTAGAATAGATCGTACGAATGAATTAGAATGGATCATACGAATGAATTAGAATGGATCATGCGATTGAATTAGAATGGATCATACGAATGAATTTGAATGGATACATTCGTGCGAATGAATTAGAATGGATAGTACAAATGAATTAGAATGGATAGTACAAATGAATTAGAATAGATCGTACGAATGAATTAGAATAGATCGTGCGAATAAATTAGAATGAATCATGCGAATGAATTAGAATGAATCATGCGAATGAATTAGAATGGATCGTACGAATGAATTAGAATGGATCATACGAATGAATTAGAATGGTTCGTGCGAATGAATTAGAATGGATCATACAAATGAATTAGAATAGATCGTGCGAATGAATTAGAATGGATCGTTCGTACGAATGAATTAGAATAGATCATGCGAATGAATTAGAATGGATTGTACGAATGATTTAGAATGGATCGTACGAGTGAATTAGAATGGATCGTACGAATGAATTAGAATGGATCGTTCGAATGAATTAAAATAGATATATTCGTGCGAATGAATTAGAATGGATCGTATGAATGAATTAGAATGGATCGTACGAATGAATTAGAATGGATCGTGCTATTGAATTAGAATGGATCATACGAATGAATTAGAATGGATCGTGTGAATAAATTAGAATGGATCGTACGAATGAATTAGAATAGATACATTCGTACGAATAAATTAGAATGGATCGTACGAATGAATTAGAATAGATATATTCGTGCGAATGAATTAGAATGGATCATACGAATGAATTAGAATAGTTCGTTCGAATGAATTAGAATGGATCGTGCGAATGAATTAGAATGGATCGTACGAATGAATTAGAATGGATCGTGCGAATGAATTAGAATGGATACATTTGTGCGAATTAATTAGAATGGATCGTACGAATGAATTAGAATGGATCGTATGAATGAATTAGAGTGGATCATACAAATGAATTAGAATGGATACATTCGTGCGAATGAATTAGAATGGATCGTACGAAATAATTAGAATAGATCGTGCGAATGAATTGGAATGGATCGTCTGAATGAATTAGAATGAATCATAAGAATGAATTAGAATAGATCGTATGAATGAATTAGAATGGATCGTGCGAATGAATTAGAATGGATCGTACAAATAAATTAGAATGGATACATTCGTGTGAATGAATTAGAATGGATCGTACGAATGCATTCGAATGGATCGTACGAATGAAATAGAATGGATTGTACGAATGAATTAGAATGGATCGTTCGAATAAATTAGAATGGATTGTACGAATGAATTAGATTGGATCGTGCAAATGAATTAGAATGGATACATTCGTGCGAATGAATTAGAATGGATCGTACGAATGAATTAGAATGGATCGAACGAATGAATTAGAATGGATCATATGAATGAATTAGAGTGGATCATACGAATAAATTAGAATGGATACATTCGTGCGAATGAATTAGAATGGATCGTACGAATGAATTAGAATAGATCGTGCGAATGAATTAGAATGGATCGTCTGAATGAATTAGAATGAATCATACGAAAGAATTAGAATGGATCGTATGAATGAATTAGAATGGATCGTGCGAATGAATTAGAATGGATCGTACAAATAAATTAGAATAGATACATTATTAGAATGGATCGTGCGAAGGAATTAGAATGGATCGTACGAATGAATTAGAATGGATCGTGCGAATGAATTAGAATGGATACATTCGTGCGAATGAATTAGAATGGATCGTACGAATGAATTAGAATGGATCGTATGAATGAATTAGAGTGGATCATACGAATGAATTAGAATGGATACATTCGTGCGAATGAATTAGAATGGATCGTACGAAAGAATTAGAATGGATCGTGCGAATGAATTAGAATGGATCGTCTGAATGAATTAGAATGAATCATAAGAATGAATTAGAATGGATCGTATGAATGAATTAGAATGGATCGTGCGAATGAATTAGAATGGATCGTACGAATAAATTAGAATGGATACATTCGTGTGAATGAATTAGAATGGATCGTACGAATGCATTAGAATGGATCGTACGAATGAAATAGAATGGATTGTACGAATGGATTAGAATGGATCGTTCGAATGAATTAGAATGGATTGTATGAATGAATTAGATTGGATCCTGCAAATGAATTAGGATGGATACATTCGTGTGAATGAATTATAATGGATCGTACGAATGAATTAGAATGGATCGTACGAATGAATTAGAATGGATCATATGAATGAATTAGAGTGGATCATACGAATGAATTAGAATGAATACATTCGTGCGAATAAATTAGAATGGATCGTACGAATGAATTAGAATAGATCGTGCGAATAAATTTGAATGGATCGTCTGAATGAATTAGAATGAATCATACGAATGAATTAGAATGGATCGTATGAATGAATTAGAATGGATCGTGGGAATGAATTAGAATGGATCGTACGAATAAATTAGAATAGATACATTCATGTGAATGAATTAGAATGGATCATACGAATGAATTTGAATGGATCGTACGAATGCATTAGAATGGATCGTATGAATGAATTTGAATGGATACATTCGTGTGAATGAATTAGAATGGATCTTACGAATAAATTAGAATGGATCGTATGAATGAATTAGAATGGGTCGAACAAATGAATTAGAATTGATCGTGCGAATCAATTAGAATGAATCGTGTGAATGAATTAGAATGGATCGTATGAATAAATTAGAATGGATCATACGAATGCATTAGAATGGATCGTACGATTGAATTAGAATGGAAACATTCGTGCGAATGAATTAGAATGGATCGTACGAATGAATTAGAATGGATCGTATGAATGAACTTGAATGGATACATTCATGCGAATGAATTACAATGGATCGTACGAATAAATTACAATGGATCGTACGAATGAATTAGAATGGATCATATGAATGAATTAGAATGGACCGAGCGAATGAATTAGAATGGATCGTACGAATGAATTAGAATGGATACATTGGTGCGAATCAATTAGAATGGATCATACGAATGAATTAGAATAGATCATGTGAATGAATTAGAATGGATCAAGTGAATGAATTAGAATGGATCGTATGAATGAATTAGAATAGTTCGTACGAATGAATTAGAATGGATACATTCGTGCAAATGAATTAGACTGGATCGTACGAATGAATTAGAATGGATCGTCCGAGTGAATTAGAATGGATCATACGAATTAATTAGAATGGATACATTCGTGCGAATGAATTAGAATGGATCGTACGAATGAATTAGAATAGATCGTGCGAAGAAATTAGAATGGATCATGCGAATGAATTAGAATGGATCGTACGAATGAATTAGAATAAATCATATGAATGAATTAGAATGGATACATTTGTGCGAATGAATTAAACTGGATTGTACGAATGAATTAGAATGGATCGTTCGAGTGAATTAGAATGGATCGTACGAATGAACTTGAATGGATACATTCGTGCCAATGAATTAGAATGGATCATACGAATGAATTAGAATGGATCGTATGAATGAATTAGAATGGATCTTGCGAATGAATTAGAATGGATCGTACGAATAAATTAGAATGGGTACATTGTCTCGAATAAATTAGAATGGATCATACGAATGAATTAGAATGGTTCGTACGAATGAATTAGAATGGATCGTTCGAATGAATTAGAATGGATCGTGCGAATGAATTAGAATCGATCGTGCGAATGAATTAGAATGGATCGTACGAATGAAATAGAATGGATTGTACGAATGAATTAGAATGGATACATCCATGCAAATGAATTAGAATGGATAGTACGAATGAATTAGAATGGATCGTGCGAAAGAATTAGAATATAAACATTCGTGCGAATGAATTAGAATGGATAGTACGAATGAATTAGAACGGATACATTCGTGCGAATGAATTAGAATGGATCATACGAATGAATTAGAATGGATCGTCCGAGTGAATAAGAATGGATCGTACGAATGAACTTCAATGGATACATTCGTGCGAATGAATTAGACTGGATCGTACGAATGAATTAGAATGGATCGTTCCAAGGAATAATAATGGATTGTGCGAATGAATTAGAATGGATCGTGCGAATGAATTAGAATGGATCGTGTGAATGAATTACGATCCATTCTAATTCATTCGTTCGATTCATTATAATTCATTCATACGATCAATTCTAATTCGTTCGTAAAATCTAATCTTATTCATTCGCACAAATGTATCCATTCTAATTCATTCGTACGATCCATTCTGATGCATTCGTACGATCCATTCTAATTCATTCACACAATCCATTCTAGTTCATTCGCACGATCCATTCTAATTCATTCGTTCAACCCAGTTTAATTCATTCATAAGATCCATTCTAATTCATTCGTAAGATCCATTCTAATTCATTCGCACGAATGTATCCATTCTAATTCATTCGTACGATCCATTCTAATGCATTCGTATGATCCATTCTAATTCATTCGTACGATCCATTCTAATTCATTCACACGAATGTATCCATTCTAATTCATTCGTACGATCCATTCTAATTCATTCCCTCAATCCTTTCTAATTCATTCGTATGATCCATTTTAATTCATTCGTATGATCCATTCTAATTCATTCGTATGAACCATTCTAATTCATTCGTACGAGTCATTCTAATTCATTCGTACGAGCTATTATAAGTCATTCGTACGATCCATTCTAAATCATTCGTACGATCCATTCTAATTCATTCGCACGAATGTATCCATTCTAATTCATTCGTACGTTCCATTCTAATTCATTCGTATGGTCCATTCTAATTCATTCGCATGAATATATCCATTCAAGTTCATTGAAACGATCTATTCTAATTCATTCGTACGATCTATTCTAATTCATTCGCTCGAATGTTTCCGTTCTAATTCATTCGTACGATCTATTCTAATTCACTCGGATGATCCATTCTTAATCATTCGTACGATCCATTCCAATTCATTCACACGAATGTATCCATTCTAATTTATTCGCACGATCCATTCTAATTCATTTGTACGATCCATTCTAATTCATTCGCACGATCCATTCTAATTCATTTGTACGATCCATTCTAATTAATTCGTACGATCCATTCTAATTCATTCGTTCAATCCATTCTAATTCATTCATACGATCCATTCTAATTCATTCGTAAAATCTATTCCCATTCATTCTTACAAATGTATCCATTCTATTTCATTCGTACGATCCATTCTAATTCATTCGTACGATCCATTCTAATTCATTCATACGATCCATTCTAATTAATTTGCACGATCCATTCTAATTCATTCGCACGATCTATTCTAATTCATTCGTACGATCCATTCTAATTCATTCGCACGAATATATCCATTCTGATTCATTCGTACGATCCATTCTAATTCATTCCCTCGATCCATTCTAATTCATTCGTATGATCCATTCTAATTCATTCGTATGATCCATTCTAATTCATTCGTACGAAACATTCTAATTCATTCGTACGAGCCATTCTAATTCATTCGTACGAGCTATTCTAAGTAATTAGTACGATCCATTCTAAATCATTCGTACGATCCATTCTAATTCATTCGCACGAATGTATCCATTCTAATTCATTCGTACGATCCATTCTAATTCATTCGTACGATCCATTCTAATTCATTCGCACGAATGTATCCATTCAAGTTCATTCATACGATCCATTCTAATTCATTGGAACGATCCATTCTAATTTATTCGCACGAATATTTCCATTCTAATTCATTCGTACGATCTATTCTAATTCATTCGCACGAATATTTCCATTCTTAATCATTCGTATGATCCATTCTAATTCATTCGCACGAATGTATCCATTCTAATTCATTCGCACGATCCATTCTAATTCATTTGTACGATCCATTCTAATTCATTCGCACGGTCTATTCTAATTCATTTGTACGATCCATTCTAATTCGTTCGTACGATCCATTCTAATTCATTCGTTCGATCCAGTCTAATTCATTCATACGATCCATTCAAATTCATTCGTAAAATCTATTCTCATTCTTTCTCACAAATATTTCCATTCTAATTTATTCGTATGATCCATTCTAATGCATTCGTACGATCCATTCTAATTCCTTCGTACGATCCATTCTAATTCAATCGCACGATCCATTCAAATTCATTCGCACGATCTATTCTAATTCATTCGTACGATCCATTCTAAATCATTCGCACGATCCATTCTAATTCATTCGCACGAATGTATCCATTCTAATTCATTTGCACGATCCATTCTAATTCAATCGCACGATCCATTCTAATTCATTCGCGTGATCTATTCTAATTCATTCGTACGATCCATTCTAATTCATTCGCACGATCCTCTCTAATTCATTTGTAGGATCCATTCTAATTCATTCGTACAATCCATTCTAATTCATTCGTACGATCCATTCTAATTCATTCGCACGAATGTATCCATTCTAGTTCATTAGTACGATCCATTCTAATTCATTCGCATGGATGTATCATTTCTAATTTATACGTACGATCCATTCTAATTCATTCACACGATCCATTCTAATTCATTCGTATGATCCATTCTAATTCAATCACACGATCCATTCTAATTCATTCGTACGATCCATTCTAATTCATTCGTACGATCCATTCTAATTCATTCGCACGAATGTATCCATTCTAATTCATTCGCACGATCCATTCTAATTCATTCGTACGATCTATTCTAAGTCAGTCGCACGAAGGTATCCATTCTAATTCATTCGTATGATCCATTCTAATTCAATCGCACGATCTATTCTATTTCATTCGTACGATCCATTCTAATTCATTCGTACGATCTATTCTAATTCATTCGTATGATCCATTCTAATTCATTCGCACGAATGTATCCATTCTAGTTCATTCGTACGATCCATTCAAGTTCATTAATCCATGCGAATGAATTAGAATGGATCGTACGAATAAACTAGAATGGATACATTCGTGCGAATGAATTAGAATGGATCGTACGAATGAATTAGAATGGATCGTACAAATGAATTAGAATGGATACATTCGTGCGAATGAATTAGAATGGATCGTACGAATGAATTAGAATGAATCGTACGAAAGAATTAGAATCGATAGTACGAATGAATTAGAATGGATCGTGCGAATGAATTAGAATGGATCGTACTAATGAAATAGAATGGATACATTCGTGCGAATGAATTAGAATGGATCGTGCGAATGAATTAGAATAGATCGTATGAATGAATGAGAATGGATCGTACGAATGAATTAGAATGGATCATACGAATGAATTAGAATGGATATATTCGTGCAAATGAATTAGACTGGATCGATCGAATGAATTAGAATGGTTTGTACGAATGAATTAGAATGCATCGTACGATTGAATTAGAATGGATCGTACAAATGAATTAGAATGGATACATTCTTACGAAAGAATTAGAATTGATCGTACAAATGAATTAGAATGGATCGTATGAATGAATTAGAGTGGATGATACGATTGAATTAGAATGGATACATTCGTGCGAATGAATTAGAATGGATCGTACGAATGAATTAGAATAGATCGTTTGAATGAATTAGAATGGATACATTCGTGCGAATGAATTAGAATGGATTGTACGAATGAATTAGAATGGATCGTGCGAGTGAATTACAATGGATCGTACGAATGTATTAGAATGGATACATTCTTTCGAAAGAATTAGAATTGATCATGCGAATTAATTAGAATGGATACATTTGTGCGAATGAATTAGAATGGGTCATACAAATGAATAAGAATAGATCGTGCGAATGAATTAGAATCGATCGTACGAATGAATTAGAATGGGTACATTCGTGCGAATGAATTAGACTGGATCGTACGAATGAATTAGAATGGATCGTCCGAGTGAATTAGAATAGACTGTACGAATGAATTAGAATTGATACATTCGTGCAAATGAATTAGAATGGATCGTACAAATGAATTAGAATGGATCGTACGAATAAATTAGAATGGATCGTACGAATGAATTAGAATGGATTGTGCGAATGAGTTAGAATGGATAGTATAAATGAATTAGAATGGATCATACGAATGAATTAGAATGGATCATACGAATGAATTAGAATGGATCGTGCGAGTGAATTAGAATGGATCGTACGAATGAATTAGGATGGATACATTCTTGCGAAAGAATTAAAATGGATCGTACGAATGAATAAGAATGGATCGTACGAGTGAATTAGAATGGATCGTACGAATAAATTAGAATGGATCATGCGAGTGAATTAGAATGGATCGCACGAATGAATTAGAATGCATCGTGCGATTGAATTAGAACGGATCGTAAAATGAATTAGAATAGATACATTCGTGCGAATGAATTAGAATAGATCGTACAAATGAATTAGAATGGATCATATGAATGCATTAGAATGGATCATACGAATGAAATAGAATGGATCGTGTGAATGAATTAGAATGGATCATGCGAATGAATTAGAATGGATCGTACGAATGAATTAGAATAGATCGTACGAATGAATTAGAATCGATCGTACGAATGAATTAGAATGGGTACATTCTTGCGAATGAATTAGACTGGATCGTACGAATGAATTAGAATGGATCGTCCGAGTGAATTAGAATGGATCGTATGAATGAATTAGAATGGATAGATTCGTGCGAATGAATTAGAATAGATTATACGAATGAATTAGAATGGATACATTCGTATTAATGAATTAGAATGGATCATACGAATGAATTAGAATGGATACATTCGTATTAATGAATTAGAATGGATCATACGAATGAATTAGAATGGATACATTCGTGCGAATGAATTAGAATGGATTGTACGAATGAATTAGAATAGATCGTGCGAATGAATTAGAATGGATTGTACGAATGAATTAGAATGGATCGTACGAATGAATTAGAATGGATCGTACGAATGAATTAGAATGGATACATTCGTGTGAATGAATTAGAATGGATACATTCGTGCGAATGAATTAGAATGGTTCGTCTGAATGAATTAGAATGAATCATACAAATGAATTAGAATGGATCGTACGAATTAATTAGAATAGATCGTGCGATTGAATTAGAATGGATCATACGAATGAATTAGAATGGATCATACGAATGAAATAGAATGGATCGTGTGAATGAATTAGAATGTATACATTTGTGCAAATGAATTAAATTGATTCGTGAGAATGAATTAGAATGGATCGTCCGAGTGAATTAGAATGGATCGTACGAATGAATTCAGATCGATTGTATGAATGAATTAAAGTGGATCATACGAATGAATTAGAATGGATACGTTCGTGCGAATGAATTAGAATGGATTGTACGAATGAATTAGAATAGATCGTGCGAATAAATTAGAATGGATCGTTTGAATGAATTAGAATGAATCATACGAATGAATTAGAATGGATCGTACAAATGAATTAGATTGGATCGTGCAAATGAATTAGAATGGATACATTCGTGCGAATGAATTAGAATGGATCGTACGAATGAATTAGAATAGATTGTATGAATAAATTAGAATGGATCGTACGAATGAATTAGAATGCATCGTACGAATGAATTAGAATCGATCGTACGAATGAATTAGAATGGATTGTGCGATTGAATTTGAATGGATCTTACGAATGAATTAGAACGGATCGTGTGAATGAATTAACATGAATCGTACGAATGAATTAGAATGGATACATTCGTACGAATAAATTAGAATGGATGATACGAATGATTTAGAATGGATCGTACGAATGAATTAGAATGGATACGTTCATGCGAATGAATTAGATTGGATTGTCTGAATGAATTAGAATGAATCATACGAATCAATTAGAATGGATCGTATGAATGAATTAGAATAGATCGTGCGAATGAATTAGAAAAGATCGTACGAATGAATTAGAATGGAAATATTCATGCGAATGAATTAGAATGGATTGTACGAATGAATTAGAATGGATCATATGAATGAACTTGAATGGATACATTCATGCGAATGAATTAGAATGGATCGTACGAATGAATTAGAATGGACGTACGAATGAATTAGAATGGATACATTCGTGCGAATGAATTAGAATGGATCGTACGAATGATTTAGAATGGATCGTACGAATGACTTAGAATAGCTCGTACGAATGAATTAGAATAGCTCGTACGATTGAATTAGAATGGTTCGTACGAATGAATTAGAATGGATCATACGAATGAATTAGAATGGATCATACGAATGAATTAGAATGTATCGTACGAATGAATTAGATTGGATCATGCGAATGAATTAGAATGGATTGTACGAATGAATTAGAATGGATCGTACGAATGAATTAGATTGGATCGTGCGAATGAATTAGAATAGATCATACGAATGAAATAGAATGGATACATTTGTGTGAATGAATTAGAATGGATCGTCCGAGTGAATTAGAATGGATCATACGAATGAACTTGAATGGATACATTCATGCGAATGAATTAGAATGGATCGTACAAATGATTTAGAATGGATCGTATGAATGAATTAGAATAGATCGTGTGAATGAATTAGAATGGATCGTGCGAATGAATTAGATTGGATCATGTGAATGAATTAGAATGGATCGTACGAATGAATTAGAATGGAAACATTTGTGCGAATGAATTAGAATGGATCGTATGAATAAATTAGTATAGATCGTACATATGAATTAGAATAGATCGTGCGAATGAAATAGAATAGATCGTGCGAATGAATTAGAATGGATCGTGCGAATGAATTAGAATGGATCGTACGAAAGAATTAGAATGGATACATTCGTGCGAATGATTTAGAATGGATCGTACGAATGATTTAGAATGGATCGTATGAATGAATTAGAATGGATACATTCATGCGAATGAATTAGAATGGATCGTGCGAATGAATTAGAATAGATCGGAAGAATGAATTAGAATGGAAACATTCGTGCGAATGAATTAGAATGGAAACATTCGTGCGAATGAATTAGAATGGATCGTATGAATGAACTTGAATGGATGCATTCTTGCGAATGAATTAGAATGGATCGTATGAATGAATTAGAATGGATCGTACGAATGAATTAGAATGGATCGTACGAATGAATTAGAATAGATCATGCAATTTAATTAGAATGGATCATTCGAATGAATTAGAATGGATCGTGTGAATAAATTAGAAATGGTCGTATGAATGAATTAGAATGGATACATTCGTACGAATAAATTAGAATGGATCGTACGAATGAATTAGAATGGATACATTCGTGCGAATGAATTAGTATGATCCATTCTAATTTATTCGTACGATCCATTCTAATTCATTCGTACAATCTATTCTAATTCATTCGTACGATCCATTCTAATTCATTTGCTCGATCCATTCTAGTTCATTCATACGATCCATTCTAATTCATTCATAAAATCCATTCTGGTTCATTCGCACGATCCATTCGAATTCATTTGTACGATCCATTCTAATTCATTCGTACGATCCATTCTAATTCATTTGTACGATCCATTCTAATTCACTCGCACGATCCATTCTAATTCATTCGAACGATCCATTCTAATTCATTCGTACGATCCATTCTAATTCATTCGTTCGATCCATTCTAATTCATTCGCATGAATGCATCCATTCAAGTTCATTCATACGATCCATTCTAATTCATTCGTACGATCCATTCTAATTCATTCGCACGAATGTTTCCATTCTAATTCATTCTTCCGATCTATTCTAATTCATTCGTACGATCCATTCTAATTCATTCACACAAATGTATCCATTCTAATTCATTCGTACGATCCATTCTAATTCATTTGTACGATCCATTCTAATTCATTCGTACGATCCATTCTAATTCATTCACATGATCCAATCTAATTCATTCGTACGATACATTCTAATTCATTTATATGATCCATACTAATTCATTCGTACGATCCATTCTAATTCATTCGTACGATACATTCTAATTCATTCATATGATCCATTCTAATTCATTTGTACGATCCATTCTAATTCATTTGTACGATCCATTCTAATTCATTCACACTAATATATCCATTCTAATTCATTCGTACGATCTATTCTAATTCATTCGCACGATCCAATCTAATTCATTCGTACGATCCATTCTAAGTCATTCGTATGATCCATTCTAATTCATTCGTACGATCCATTCTAATTCATTCGCATGAATGTATCCATTCTAATTCAATCGCACGATCCATTCTAATTTATTCATACGATCTATTTTAATTCATTCGTACGATCCCTTCTAATTCATTCGTACGATCCATTCTAATTCATTCGCACGAATGAAATAGAATAGATCGTACGAATAAATTTGAATGGATCGTACGAATTAATTAGAATGGATACATTCGTTTGAATGAATTAGAATGGATAATACGAATGAATTAGAATGGATCGTACGAATACATTAGAATGGATCGTACGAATGAATTAGAATGGATACATTCGTGCGAATGAATTAGAATGGATCTTACGAATGAATTAGAATGGATCGTATGAATGAATTAGAATGGGTCGAACGAATGAATTAGAATGGATCGTGCGAATGAATTAGAATGGATCGTACGAATGAATTAGAAAGGATCGTGCGATTGAATTAGAATGGATCATACGAATGAATTAGAATGGATACATTTGTGCGAATGAATTAGAATGGATCGTACGAATGAATTAGAATGGATACATTCCTACGAATGAATTAGAATGAATCGTACGAATGAATTAGAATGGATCGTACGAATAAATTAGAATGGGTACATTCTTGCGAATGAATTAGAATGGATCGTACGAATAAATTAGAATGGATACATCCATGCGAAGGAATTAGAATGGATCGTACGAATGAACTAGAATGGATACATTCGTGCGAATGAATTAGAATGGATCGTACGAATGAAATAGAATGGATTATACGAATGAATTAGAATAGATCGTTCGAATGAGTTAGAATGAATTTTACGAATGAATTAGATTGGATCGTACGAATGAATTAGAATAGATCGTGCGAATGAATTAGAATGGATCGTCTGAATGAATTAGAATGAATCATACGAAAGAATTAGAATGGATCGTATGAATGAATTATAATGGATCGTGCAAATGAATTAGAATGGATCTTACGAATGAATTAGAATGGATCGTATTAATGAATTAGAATGGGTTGAACGAATGAATTAGAATGGATCGTGCGAATTAATTAGAATGGATCATACGAATGAGTTAGAATGGATCATTCGAATGAATGAGATTGGATCGTGCGAATGAATTAGAATGGATACATTCATGCGAATGAATTAGAATGGATCATACGAATGAATTAGAATGTATCGTACGAATGAATTAGAATGGATCGTACGAATGAATTAGAATGGATCATACGAATGAATTAGATTGGATCGAGCGATTGAATTAGAATGGATCGTAAGAATGAATTAGCATGGATCGTGTGAATGAATTAGAATGGATCGTACGAATGAATTAGAATGGATACATAGTACGAATAAATTAGAATGGATCGTACGAATGATTTAGAATGGATCATACGAATGAATTAGAATGGAAACATTCGTGGGAATGAATTAGAATGGATCGTACGAATGAATTAGAATGGATCGTTCGAATGAATTAAAATGGATCGTGTGAATGAATTAGAATGGATCGTACGAATGAATTAGAATGGATCGTTCGAAGGAATTAGAATGGATCGGGCGAATGAATTAGAATGGATCGTACGAATGAATTAGAATGGATCGTATGAATGAATTAGAATGGATCATGCGATTGAATTAGAATGGATCATACGAATGAATTAGAATGGGTCGTGTGAATGAATTAGAATGGATTGTACAAATGAATTAGAATGGATATATTCGTACGAATAAATTAGAATGGATGGTACGAATGATTTAGAATGGATCGTACGAATGAATTAGAATGGATACATTCATGCGAATGAGTTAGAATGGATCGTCTGAATGAATTAGAATGAATCATACGAATGAATTAGAATGGATCGTATGAATGAATAGAATAGATCGTGCGAATGAATTAGAATGGATCGTCTAAATGAATTAGAATGAATCATTCCAATGAATTAGAATGGATCGTATGAATGAATTAGAATGGATCGTGCGATTGAATTAGAATGGATCATACGAATGAATTAGAATGGATCGTGTGAATGAATTAGAATGGATCGTACGAATGAATTAGATCTGAATGTGCGAATGAGTTAGAATGGATTGTACAAATGAATTAGAATGGATCATGCGATTGAATTAGAATGGATCATACGAATGAATTAGAATGGATACATTCGTGCGAATGAATCAGAATGGATTGTACGAATGAATTAGAATAGATCGTGCGAATGAATTAGAATGGATCGTGCGAATGAATTAGAATGGATTGTACGAATGAATTAGAATGGATCATACGAATGAATTAGAATGGATCATACAAATATATTAGAATGGATACATTCATGCGAATGAATTAGAATGGATCGTACGAATGAATTAGAATAGATCGTATGAATGAATTAGAATGGATCGTGAGATTGAATTAGAATGGATACATTCGTGCGAATGAATTAGAATGGATCGTACGAATGAATTAGAATGGATCGTACGAATGAATTAGAATGGATCGTGCGATTGAATTAGAATAGATCATACGAATGAATTAGAATGGATAGTGTGAATGAATTAGAATGGATCGTATGAATGAATTAGAATGGAATGTGCGAATGAGTTAGAATGGATAGCACAAATTAATTAGAGTGGATCGTCCGATTGAATTAGAATGGATCATACGAATGAATTAGAATGGATACATTCGTGGGAATGAATTAGAATGGATCGTACGAACGAATTAAAATAGATCGTGCGAATGAATTAGAATGAATCGTGCGAATGAAATAGAATGGATCGTGCGAATGAATTACATTGGATAGATTCGTGCGAATGAATTAGAATGGATCGTACGAGTGAATTAGAATGGATCATACGAATGAATTAGAATGGATTATACGAATGAATTAGAATGGATCATACGAATGAATTAGAATGGATCGTGCGATTGAATTAGAATGGATCGTACAAATGAATTAGAATGGATCATATGAATGAATTAGAATGGATTGTACGAATGAATTAGAATGGATACATCCATGCAAATGAATTTGAATGGATCATACGAATGAATTTGAATGGATCATGTGAATGAATTAGAATGGATACATTCGTGCGAATGAATTAGAATAGATCGTATGAATGAATTAGAATGGATCGTACGAATGAATTAGAATGGATCATACGAATGAATTAGAATGGATCGTGCGATTGAATTAGAATGGATCATACGATTAAATTAGAATGGATATATTCGTGCGAATGAATTAGAATGGATCGTACGAATAAAATAGAATGGATCGTTCGAATGAATTAGAATGGATCATGCGAATGAATTAGAATGGATACATTCATGCGAATGAATTAGAATGGATCGTCTGAATTTATTAGAATGAATCATACGAATGAATTAGAATGGATCGCACGATCCATTCTAATTCATTCATACGATCCATTCTAATTCATTCCACGATCCATTCTAAATCATTCGCACGATCCATTCTAGTTCATTCGTACGATCCATTCTAATTCATTCGCATGGATGTATCCATTCTAATTCATTCGCACGATCTATTCTAAATCATTCGTACTATCTATTCTAATTCATTCGCACGATCTATTCTAATTCATTCGTATGATCCATTCTAATTCATTTGCACGAATGTATCCATTCTAATTCATTCGCATGATCCATTCTAATTCATTCATACGATCCATTCTAATTCATTCGAATGATCCATTCTAATTCATTCGTACGATCCATTCTAATTCATTCGCACGAATGTATCCATTCTAATTCATTCGTACGACTGAATTAGAATGGATCGTACGAATGAAATAGAATGGATTGTACGAATGAATTAGAATGGATACATCCATTCAAATGAATTTGAATGGATGATACGAATGAATTAGAATAGATCGTGCGAATGAATTAGAATGGATCGTGCGAGTGAATTAGAATGGATCGTACGAATGAATTAGAATAGATCGTGCGAATGAATTAGAATGGATCGTTCGAATGAATTAGAATGGATCGTGCGAGTGAATTAGAATGGATCGTACGAATGAATTAAAATGGATACATTCGTGCGAATGAATTAGAATGGATCATCCGAGTGAATTAGAATGGATCGTACGAATGAATTAGAATGGATACATTCGTGCGAATGAATTAGAATGGATCGTGCGAATGAATTAGAATTGTTTGTACGAATGAATTAGAATGGATCGTACAGAATGGATGTTACGAATGAATTAGAATAGATCATGCGAATGAAATAGAATGGATCTTATAGATATATTATAATGGATACATTCGTGCGAATGAATTAGAATGGATCGTACGAATGAATTAGAATAGATCGTATGAATGAATTTGCATGGATCGTGCGATTGAATTAGAAAGGATCATACGAATGAATTAGAATGGATACATTCATGCGAATGAATTAGAATGGATCGTACGAATGAAATAGAATGGATTGTACGAATGAATTAGAATAGATCGTGCGATTGAATTAGAATGGATCATACGAATGAATTAGAATGGATACATTCGTGCGAATGAATTAGAATGGATCGTTCGAATAAATTAGAATGGATCGTTCGAATGAATTAGAATAGATCGTGCGAATGAATTAGAATGGATACGTGCGAATGAATTAGAATGGATCGTACAAATGAATTAGAATGGATCGTACGAATGAATTAGAAAGGATCATACGAATGAATTAGAATGGATCATACGAATGAATTAGAATGGATCGTGCGATTGAATTAGAAAGGATCATACGAATGAATTAGAATGGATACATTTGTGCGAATGAATTAGAATGGATCGTTCGAATGAAATAGAATGGATTGTACGAATAAATTAGAGTGGATCGTTCGAATGAATTAGAATGGATTGTACGAATGAATTAGAATGGATCGTACGAATGAATTAGAATAGATCGTGCGAATGAATTAGAATGGATCGTCTGAATGAATTAGAATGAATCATACGAATGAATTAGAATGGATCGAACGAATGAATTAGAATGGATCGTATGAATGAATTAGAATGCATCGTACGAATAAATTAGAATGGATACATTCGTGTGAATGAATTAGAATGGATCGTACGAATGAATTAGAATGGATCGTACGAATGCATTAGAATGGATCGTACGAGTGAATTAGAATGGATACATTCATGCAAATGAATTAGAATAGATCTTACGAATGAATTAGAATGGATCGTATGAATGAATTAGAATGGATACATTCGTGCGAATGAATTAGAATGGACCGTTCGAGTGAATTAGAATGGATCGTACGAATGAATTAGAATGGATACATTCCTGTGAATGAATTAGAATGGATCGTACAAATATATTAGAATGGATACATTCGTGCGAATGAATTAGAATGGATCGTACGAATGAATTAGAATAGATCTTACGAATGAATTAGAACGGATCGTGCGATTGAATTAGAATGGATACATTCGTGCGAATGAATTAGAATGGATCCTACAAATGAATTAGATTGGATCGTACAAATGAATTAGAATGGATCATACGAATGAATTAGAATGGATCGTGCAAATGAATTAGAATGGATCATATGAATGAATTAGAATGGATCATGTGAATAAATTAGAATAGATCGTACGAATGAATTAGACTGGATACATTCGTACAAATAAATGAGAATGGATCGTACGAATGATTTAGACTGGATCGTACGAATGAATTAGAATGGATACATTCATGCGACTGAATTAGAATGGATCGTCTGAATGAATTAGAATGAATCATACGAATGAATTAGAATGGATCGTTTGAGTGAATTAGAATAGATCATACGAATGAATTAGAATGCATCGTGCGATTGAATTAGAATGGATCTTACAAATAAATTAGAATGGATACATTCGTGCGAATAAATTAGAATAGATCGTACAAATGAATTAGAATGAATCGTACGACCGAATTAGAATGGATTGTACGAGTGAATTAGAATTGATCGTATGAATGAATTAGAATGGATACATTCGTGCGAATGAATTAGAATGGATCGTACGAATGAATTAGAATGGATCGTGCGAGTGAATTAGAATGGATCGTACAAATGAATTAGAATGGATCGTACGAATTAATTAGAATGGATCGTGCGAATGAATTAGATTGAATCATACGAATGAATTAGAATGGATCGTAAGAATGAATTAGAATGGTTCATACGAATGAATTAGAATGGATACATTCATGCGAATGAATTAGAATGGATCGTACGAATGATTTAGAATGGATCGTGTGAGTGAATTAGAATGGATCGTATGAATGAATTAGAAGTGATCGTTCGAATGAATTAGAATGGATCGTGCGAGTGAATTAGAATGGATCGTCTGAATGAATTACGCACATTCCATTCTAATTCATTTGCACGATCCATTCTAATTCATTTGTACGATCCATTCTAATTCATTCGTACGATCATTCTAATTCATTCGTACGATCCATTCTAATTCATTCGTACGATCCATTCTAATTCATTCGTACGATCGATTCTAATTCATTTGCGTGATCAATTCTAATTAATTCGTATGATCTATTCTAATTCATTTGTACTATCCATTCTAACTCATTCGCACATTCTATTCTAATTCGGTCGCACGATATATTTTAATTCATTTGTACGATCTATTCTAATTCATTCGCACGAATGTATCCATTCTAATTCATTCGTACGATCCATTCTAATTCATTCATACGAATATATCCATTCTAATTCATTCGTACAATCCTTTCTATTTCATTCATACGATCCATTCTAATTCATTCGTATGATTGAATTAGAATGGATATATTCGTGCGAATGAATTAGAATGGATCATACTAATGAATAAGAATGGATCGTACGAATGATTTAGAATGGATCGTTCGAATGAATTAGAATGAATCGTACAAAAGAATTGGAATGGCTACATTCGTGAGAAAAATGTATCCATTCTAATTCATTCGTATGATCCATTCTAATTCAATCGGATGATCTATTCTAATTCATTCGTACGATCCATTCTAATTCATTCGTACGATCCATTCTAATTCATTCTTATAATTCATTCTAATTCATTCAGACGATCCATTCTAATTCATTCGCACGATCTATTCTAATTCATTCGTACGATCCATTCTAATTCATTCGTACAATCCATTCTAATTCATTCGAACGATCCATTCTAATTCATTGACACGATCCATTCTAATTCATTCGTATGATCCAATATAATTCATTCGTACGATCCGTTCTAATTCATTCGCACGAATTCGTACGATCCATTCTGATTCATTCGGATGATCCTTTCTAATTCATTCGAACGATCCATTCTAATTCATTCGTACGATCCAGTCTAATTCATTCGTATGATCCATTCTTATTCATTCGCACGAATATATCCATTCAAGCACATTCGTACGATCCATCCTAATTCATTCATACGATCCATTCTAATTCATTCGTACGATCTATTCTAATTCATTCGAACGATCTATTCTAATTCATTTGTACTATCCATTCTAACTCATTCACTCATTCCATTCTAATTCATTCGCACGATCCATTCTATTTCATATGTACGATCCATTCTAATTGATTCATACAATCCATTCTAATTCATTCGTAGAATCCATTCTAATTCATTCGAACGATCCATTCTAATTCAGTCATACAGTCCATTCTAATTAATTTGTACTATCCATTCTAACTCATTCGCACATTCCATTCTAATTCATTCGTACGATCCGTTCTAATTCATTCGCATGAATGTATCCATTCTAATTCATTCGCACGATCCATTCTAATTCATTCATACGATCCATTCTAATTCATTCATATGATTCATTCTAATTCATTCAGACGATCCATTCTAATTCATTCATACGATCCATTCTAATTCATTCGTACGATCTAGTCTATTTTATTCGTACGATCCATTCCAATTCATTCATACGATCCATTCTAATTCATTCGCACGATCCATTCTAATTCATTCATAAATGCCTTTCAAATTCATTCGTACGATCCATTCTAATTCATTCAAACGATCCATTCTAATTCATTCGAATGATCCATTCTAATTCATTCGTACGATCCATTCAAATTCATTCTCATATTCCATTCTAATTCATTCGTACGATCCATTCTAATTCATTCGAACGATCCTTTCTAGTTCATTTGTATGATACATTCTAATTCATTCGCATGATCCATTCTAATTCATTCGTACAATCCATTCTAATGCATTCGTACAATCCATTCTAATTCAATCGTACGATCCATTCTAATTCATTCACACGAATGTTTCCATTCTAATTTATTCGTACGATCCATTCAAATTCATTCGCACGATCCATTCTAATTCATTCGTATGATCAATTCTAATTTATTCGAACGATCCATTCTAATTCATTCAAACGATCCATTCTAATTCATTCATACGATCCATTCTAATTCATACGCACATTCTATTCTAATTCATTCGTACGATCCATTCTAATTCATTCGTACGATCCATTCCAATTCATTTGCACGATCCATTCTAATTCATTCGTACGATCCATTCTAATAATTCGTACGATCCATTCTAATTCATTCGTATGATCCATTCTAATTCATTCACAAGAATGTATCCATTCTAATTTATTCGTACGATCTATTCTAATTCATTCGCACGATCCATTCTAATTCATTCATACGATCCATTCTAATTCATTCGTATGATTCATTCTAATTCATTCAGATGAACTATTTTAATTCATTCGCACGATCTATTCTAATTCATTCGTACAATCCATTCTAATTCATTCGCATGAATGTATCTATTCTAATTCATTCGTACGATCCATTCTAATTCATTCGTACGATCCATTCTAATTCATTCGCACGAATGTATCTATTCTAATTCATTCGTACGATCCATTCTAATTCATTCAAACGATCCATTCTAATTCATTCATACGATCTATTCTAATTCGTTCGCACGATCCATTCTAATTTATTCGTATGATCCATTCTAATGCATTCGTACGATCCATTCTAATTCATTCGTACGATCCATTCTAATTCATTCACACGAATGTATCAATTATAATTTATTCGTACGATCCATTCTAATTCATTCGCACGATCCATTCTAATTCATTCATACGATCCATTCTAATTCATTCGTATGATTCATTCTAATTCGTTCAGACGATCCATTCTAATTCATTCGCATGATCTATTCTAATTCATTCGTACGATCCTTTCTAATTCATTCGCACGAATGTATCCATTCTAATTCATTCGTATGATCCACTCTAATTCATTCGTACGATCCTTTCTAATTCATTCGTACGATCCATTCTAATTCACTCGGACGATCCATTCTAATTCATTCGCACAATCCATTCTAATTCATTCGTACGATCCATTCTAATGCATTCGTACGATCCATTCTAATTCATTCGTACGATCCATTCTAATTCATTCACACGAATGTATCCATTCTAATTTATTCGTATGATCCATTCTAATTTATTCGCACGATCCATTCTAATTCATTCGCACGATCTATTCTAATTCATTCGCACGATCCATTCTAATTCATTTGTACTAACCATCCTAACTCATTCGCACATTCCATTCTAATTCATTCGCACGATCCATTCTAATTCATTCGTACGATCCATTCTAATTCATTCGCAAGATCCATTCTAATTTATTCGTACGATCCATTCTAATTCATTCGTAGGATCCATTCTAATTCATTCGTACGATCAATTCGAATGTATTGATACGATCCATTCTAATTCATTCGTACGATCCACTCTAATTCATTCACACGAATGTATATATTTTAATTTATTCGCACGATCCATTCTAATTCATTCGCACGATTCATTCTAATTCATTCATACGATCCATTCTAATTCATTCATATGATTCATTCTAATTCATTCAGACAATCCATTCTAATTCATTCACACAATCTATTCTAATTCATTCGTACGATCCATTCTAATTCATTCGCACAAATGTATCCATTCTAATTCATTCGTATGATCCACTCTAATTCATTCATACGATCCATTCTAATTCATTCGTACGATTCATTCTAATTCATTCGCACGAATGTATCCATTCTAATTTATTTGCACGATCCATTCTAATTCATTCGAAAGATCCATTCTAATTCATTTGTACGATCCATTCTAATTCATTTGCACGATCCATTCTAATTCATTCGTACGATCCATTCTAATGCATCCGTACGATCCATTCTAATTCATTCGTACGATCCATTCTAATTCATTCATACGAATGTATCCATTCTAATTTATTCGTACGATCCATTCTAATTCATTCGCACGATCCATTCTAATTCATTCATACGATCCATTCTAATTCATTCGTATGATTCATTTTAATTCATTCAGACGATCCATTCTAATTCATTCGCACGATCTATTCTAATTCATTCGTACGATCCATTCTAATTCATTCGCACGAATGTATCCATTCTAATTCATTCGTATGATCCATTCTAATTAATTCACACGAATGAATCCATTCTAGTTCATTCGTACGATCCATTCTAATTCATTCGCATGGATGTATCCATTCTAATGCATTCGTACAATCCATTCTAATTCATTCGCACGAATGTATCCATTCTAATTCATTCGCACGATCCATTCTAATTCATTCGTACGATTCATTCTAATTCATTCGAACATTCCATTCTAATTCATTCGAACGATCCATTCTAATTCATTCGTACGATCCATTCTAATTCATTCGCACGAATGTATCCATTCTAATTCATTCGTACGAATGAATTAGAATAGATCGTACGAATGAAATAGAATGGATTGTACGAATGAATTAGAATGGATACATCCATGCAAACGAATTTGAATGGATCATACGAATGAATTAGAATGGATCGTGCGAATGAATTAGAATGGATACATTCGTGCGAATTAATTAGAATGGATCGTACGAATGAATTAGAATGGATCATACGAATGAATTAGAATGGATCATATGAATGAATTAGAATGGATCGTACGAATGAATTAGAAGGGATACATTCGTACGAATAAATTAGAATGGATCGTACGATTGAATTAGAATGGATACATTCCTGCGAATGAATTAGTACGATCCATTCTAATTCATTCGCACGAATGTATCCATTCTAATTCATTCGTACGAATGAATTAGAATGGATCGTACGAATGAAATAGAATGGATTGTATGAATGAATTAGAATGGATACATCCATGCAAATAAATTTGAATGGATTATACGAATGAATTAGAATGGATCGTGCGAATGAATTAGAATGGATACATTCGTGCGAATGAATTAGAATGGATCGTACGAATGAATTAGAATGGATCATATGAATGAATTAGAATGGATCATATGAATGAATTAGAATGGATACACTCGTGCGAATGAATTAGACTGGATCGTATGAATGAATTAGAATGGATCGTCCGAATGAATTAGAATGGATCGTACGAATGAATTAGAATGGATACATTCGTGCGGACGAATTAGAATGGATCCATCTATGCAAATGAATTAGAATGGATCGTACGAATAAATTAGAATGAATCGTGCGAATGAATTAGAATGGATACATCCATGCGAATGAATTAGAATGGATCGTACGAATGAATTAGAATGGATCGTACGAATGAATTAGAATGGATCGTGCGATTGAATTAGAATGGATCATACGAATGAATTAGAATGGATCGTGTGAATGAATTAGAATGGATCGTACGAATGAATTAGAATGGATACATTCGTGCGAATGAATTAGAATGGATCATACGAATGAATTAGAATAGATTGTACGAATGAATTAGAATGGATACATTCGTGCGAATGAATTAGAATGGATCGTACGAATGAAATAGAATGGATTGGACGAATGAATTAGAATGGATCGTTCGAATGAATTAGAATGGATTGTACGAATGAATTATAATAGATCGTACGAATGAATTAGAATAGATCTTGCGAATGAATTAGAAAGGATCGTCTGAATGAATTAGAATGAATCATACGAATGAATTAGAATGGATCGTATGAATGAATTAGAATGGATCGGGCGAATGAATTAGAATGGATCTTACGAATGAATTAGAATGGATCGTATGAATGAATTAGAATGGGTCGAATGAATGAATTAGAATGGATCGTGCGAATGAATTAGAAAGGATTGTGTGAATGAATTAGAATGGATCGTACGAATGCATTAGAATGGATCGTACGAATGAATTAGAATGGATACATTTGTGCGAATGAATGAGAATAGATTTTACGAATGAATTAGAATGTATCGTATGAATGAATTAGAATGGATCGAACGAATAAATTAGAATGGATCATACGAATAAATGAGAATGGATCGTACGAATGAATTAGAATGAATCGTGCGAATGAATTAGAATGGATCATACGAATGAATTAGAATGGAATGTGCGAATGAGTTAGAATGGATAGTACAAATGAATTAGAATGGATTGTACGAATGAATTAGAATGGATCGTGCGAATGAATTAGAATGGATCGTCTGAATGAATTAGAATGAATCATACAAATGAATTAGAATGGATCATATGAATGAATTAGAATGGAATGTGCGAATGAATTAGAATGGATCATACGAATGAATTAGAATGGATCATTCGAATGAATTAGAATGGATCGTTCGAATGAATTAGAATGGATCGTACGAATGAATTAGAATGGAATGTGCGAATGAATTAGAATGGATCGTACGAATGAATTAGAATGGATCGTTCGAATGAATTAGAATGGATCGTACGAATGAATTAGAATGGAATGTGCGAATGAATTAGAATGGATCGTTCGAATGAATTAGAATGGATCGTTCGAATGAATTAGAATGGAATGTGCGAATTGATCGTGCGAATTAATTACAATGGATCATATGAATGAATTAGAATGGATCGTGTGAATGAATTATAACGGACCGTACAAAAGAATTAGAATGGATACATTCGTGCGAATGAATTAGAATGGATCATACGAATGTAATCGAATGGATCGTTCGAATGAATTAGAATGGATCGTACGAATGAATTAGAATGGAATGTGTGAATGAATTATAATGGACCGTACGAACGAATTAGAATGGATCGTGCGAATGAATTAGAATGGATCGTTCGAATGAATTAGAATAGATCGTACGAATGAATTAGAATGGATCGTGCGAATGAATTAGAATGGATCGTACGAGCGAATTAGAATGGAATGTGCGAATGAATTAGAATGGATCATACGAATGAATTAGAATGGATCGTTCGAATGAATTAGAATGGATCGTACAAATGAATTAGAATGGAATGTGCGAATGAATTAGACTGGATCGTACGAATGAATTAGAATGGATCGTTCAAATGAATTAGAATGGATCGCATGAATGAATTAGAATGGAATGTGCGAATGAATTAGAATGGATCGTCTGAATGAATTAGAATAAATCATACGAATGAATTTGAATGGATCGTATGAATGAATTAGAATAGATCGTCCGAGTGAATTAGAATGGATCGTACGAATGAATTAGAATGGATACATTCGTGCGAATGAATTAGAATGGATCGTACGGATGAATTTGAATGGATACATTCGTGCGAATGAATTAGAATGGATCGTACGAATGAATTAGAATAGATCGTGTGAATGAATTAGAATGGATCGTCTAAATTAATTAGAATGAATCATACGAATGAATTAGAATGGATCGTGCGAATGAATTAGAATGGATCGTACGAATAAATTAGAATGGATACATTCGTGCGAATGAATTAGAATGGATCGTACAAATGAATTAGAATGGATTGTACGAATGAATTAGAATGGATAATACGAATGAATTAGAATGGATCGTACGAATGAATTAGAATGGATCATGCAAATGAATTAGAATGTAAAGTACGAATGAATTAGAATGGATCGTACGAATGAATTAGAATAGATCGTACGAATGAATTAGAATGGATCGTACGAATGAATTAGAATAGATCGTACGAATGAATTAGAATGGATCGTACGAATGAATTAGAATAGATACATTCGTGCGAATGAATTAGAATGGATCGTACGAATGAATTAGAATGGAATGTGCGAATGAATTAGAATGGATCGTACGAATGAATTAGAATGGATCGTTTGAATGAATTAAAATGAATCGTTCGAATGAATTAGAATGGATCGTACGAATAAATTAGTATGGATACATTCGTGTGAATGAATTAGAATGGATCGTACGAATGAATTAGAATAAATCGTGCGAATGAATTAGAATGGATCGTCTGAATGAATTAGAATGAATCATACGAATGAATTAGAATGGATCTTATGAATGAATTAGAATGGAATGTGCGAATGAATTAGAATGGATTGTCTGAATGAATTAGAATTAATCATACGAAAAAATTAGAATGGATCGTAAGAATGAATTAGAATGGATCGCACGAATGAATTAGAATTGATCGTTCGAATGAATTAGAATGGATCGTACGAATGAATTAGAATGGATCGTACAAATGAATTAGAATAGATCGTGCGAATGAATTAGAATGGATCGTTTGTATGAATTAAAATGAATCATACGAATGAATTAGAATGGATCGTATGAATGAATTAGATTGGAATGTGCGAATGAATTAGAATAGATCGTGCGAATGAATTAGAATGGATCGTGCGAATGAATTAGAATGGATCGTACGAATGATTTAGAATGGATCGTGCGAGTGAATTAGAATGGATCATTCTATTGAATTAGAATGGATCGTTCGAATGAATTAGAATGGATCGTGCGAGTGAATTAGAATGGATTGTACGAATGAATTAGAATAGATCATGCGAATGAATTAGAATGGATCGTGCGAATGAATTAGAATGGATACATTCGTGCGAATGAATTAGAATGGATCGTACGAATGAATTAGAATGGATACATCGATGCGAATGAATTAGAATGGATCGTACGAATGAACTAGAATGGATACATTTGTTTGAATGAATTAGAATGGATCGTACAAATGAATTTGAATGGATCATACGAATGAATTAGAATGGATACATTCGTGCGAATGAATTAGACTAGATCGTACGAATTAATTAGAATGGATCGTCCGAGTGAATTAGAATGGATCGCATGAATGAACTTGAATGGATACATTCGTGCGACTGAATTAGAATAGATCGTACGAATGAATTAGAATGGATCGTGCGAATGAATTAGAATGGAGACATTCATGCGAATGAATTAGAATGGATCGTACGAATGAATTAGAATGGATTTTGCGAGTAAATTAGAATTGATCGTACGAATGAATTAGAATAGATCGTGCGAATGAATTAGAATGGATCGTTTGAATGAATTAGAATGAATCATACGAATGAATTAGAATTAATTGTATGAATGAATTAGAATGGATCTAGCAAATGAATTAGAATTGATACATTCGTGCTAATAAATTAGAATGGATCTTACGAATGAATTAGAATGAATCGTACGAATGAATTAGAATAGATTGTACAAATGAATTAGAATAGATACATTCGTGCGAATGAATTAGAATGGATCATACGAATGAATTAGAATGGATCGTCCGAGTGAATTAGAATGGATCGTACGAATGAATTAGAATGGATACATTCGTGCGAATAAATTACAATGGATCTTACTAATGAATTAGAATGGATACATTCGTGCGAATGAATTAGAATGGATCGTACGAATGAATTAAAATGGATAATGTGAATGAATTAGAACATTCTAATTCATTCGTATGATCCATTCTAATTCAATCGCACGATCCATTCTAATGCATTCATACGATCCATTCTAATTGATTCGTACGATCCATTCTAATTCATTCACACGAACGTATCCATTCTAATTTATTCGTACGATCCATTCTAATTCATTCGTACGATCCATTCTAATTCATTCGCACGATCCATTCTACTTCATTTGAACGATCCATTCTAATTTATTCGTATGATCCATTCTAATTCATTCGCACGAATGTATCCATTCTAATTCATTCGTACGAATGAATTAGAATGGATCGTACGAATGAAATAGTACGGATTGTACAAATGAATTAGAATGGATACATTCATGCAAATGAATTTGAATGGATCATAAGAATGAATTTGAATGGATCGTGCAAATGAATTAGAATGGATACATTCGTGCGAATGAATTAGAATGGATCGTACGAATGAATTAGAGTGGATCGTATGAATGAATTATAATGGATCATATGAATGAATTAGAATGGATCGTACGAATGAATTACAATGGATCGTACAATGAATTAGAATGGATACATTCGCACGAATGAATTAGAATGGTTCATGCGAATGAATTAGAATGGATCGTACAAATATATTAGAGTGGATACATTCGTGCGAATGAATTAGAATGGATCGTACGAATGAATTAGAATGGATTGTACGAATGAATTAGAATGGATCATACGAAAGAACTTGATTGGATACATTCGTGCGACTGAATTAGAATAGATCGTACGAATGAATTTGAATGGATCGTGCGAATAAATTAGAATGGATCATACGAATGAATTAGAATGGATCATATGAATGAACAAGAATGGATCGTTTGAATGAATTAGAATGGATCATGCGAACGAATTAGAATGGATCGTTCGAATAAATTAGAATGGATCGTGTGAATGAATTAGAATGGATACATTCGTGCGAATGAATTAGAATGGATCGTACGAATGAATTTGAATGGATCAGACGAATGAATTAGAATGGATCGTATGAATGAATTAGAATGGATCGCACGAATGAATTAGAATAGATCGTGCGAATGAATTAGAATGGATCGTCTGAATGAATTAGAATGAATCATACAAATGAATTATAATGGATCGTATGAATGAATTAGAATAGATCGTGCGAATGAATTAGAATGGATCTTACAAATGAATTAGAATGGATCATATGAATGAATTAGAATGGGTCGAACGAATGAATTAGAATGGATCGTGCGAATGAATTAGAATGCATCGTGTGAATGAATTAGAATGGATCATACGAATGAATTAGAATGGATCGTACGAATCCATTAGAATGGATCGTATGAATGAATTAGAATGGATACATTTGTGCGAATGAATGAGAATTGATTTTACGAATGAATTAGAATGGTTCGTATGAATGAATTAGAAAGGATCGAACGAATGAATTAGAATTGATCGTATGAGTGAATTAGAATGGATCGTACGAATGAATTAGAATGGATCATGCGAATGAATTAGAATGGATCGTACGAATGAATTAGAATAGATTGTACGAATGAATTAGAATGGATTGTGCGAATGCATTAGAATGGATCGTACGAAAGAATTAGAATGGATCGTGCGAATGAATTAGAATGGATACATTCATGCGAATGAATTAGATTGATTCGTGAGAATGATTTAGAATGGATTGTACGAATGAATTAGAATGGATCATATGAATGAATTAGACTGGATCGTACGAATGAATTAGAATGGATCGTCCAAGTGAATTAGAATGGATCATACGAATGAACTTGAATGGATACATTTGTGCGACTGAATTATAATAGGTCGTACGAATGAATTAGAATAGATCGTACAAATGAATTAAAATGGAATGTGCAAATGAATTAGAATGGATCGTACGAATGAATTAGAATGGATCGTACGAATGAATTAGAATGGATCGTATAAATAAATTAGAATGTATCTTGCGAATGAATTAGAATGGATATATTCGTGTGAATGAATTAGTACGATCCATTGTAATTCATTCGTACGATCCATTCTAATTCATTCGCACGATCCATTCTAATTTATTCGTACGATCCATTCTAATTCATTCGCACGATCTATTCTAATTCATTCGTACTATCCATTCTAATTCATTCATACGATCCATTCTAATTCATTCGTACGATCCATTCTAATTCATTCGTACAATCCATTCTAATTTATTCGTATGATCTATTCTAATTCAGTCGCACGAATGTATCCATTCAAGTTCATTCGTACGATCCATTCTAATTCACTCGGACGATCAATTCTAATTCATTCGCACGATCCAGTCTAATTCATTCGCACGAATGTATCCATTCTAATTCATTCATATGATTCATTCTAATTCATTCGTACGATCCATTCTAATTCATTCGCACGAATGTATCCATTCTAGTTCATTCGTACGATCCATTCTAATTCATTCGCACGAATCTATCCATTCTAATTGATTCGCACGATCCATTCTAATCCATTCGTACGATCTATTCTAATTCAGCCGCACGAATGTATCCATTAGAGTTCATTCGTATTCAGTCGCACGAATGTATCCATTCAAGTTCATTCGCACGATCCATTCTAATTCATTCGCATGATCCATTCTAATTCATTCGTACGATCCATTCTAATTCATTCGTACGATCCATTCTAATTCATTCGCACGATCCATTCTAATTCATTCGCTAGATCCATTCTAATTCATTCATAGTATCCATTCTAATTCATTCGCATGATCTATTCTAATTCATTTGTACGATCTATTCTAATTCAGTCGCACGAATGTATCTATTCAAGTTCATTAGTACGATCCATTCTAATTCACTTGGACGATCCATTCTATTTCATTCGTACGATCCATTCTAATTCATTCGCACGATTATATCCATTCTAATTCATTCGTACGATGCAGTCTAATTCATTCGTATGATCCATTCTTATTCATTCGCATGAATGTATCCATTCTAGCTCATTCGTACGATCCATCCTAATTTATTCATACGATCCATTCTAATTCATTCCTACGATCTATTCTAATTCATTCGTACTATCCATTCTAATTCATTCGTAAGATCCATTCTAATTCATTCGCACGATCTATTCTAATTCATTCATACGATCCATTCTAATTCATTCGCACAAATGCATCCACTCTAATTGATTCGTACGATCCATTCTAATTCATTCGCATGATCCATTCAAATTCATTCGTACGATCCATTCTAATTCATTCACACGATCCATTCTTATTCATTCATATGATCCATTGTAATTAATTCACACGATCCATTCTAATTCATTCACATGATCCATTCTAATTCATTCATATGTTTCATTCTAATTCATTTGCACGATCAATTCTAATTCATTCGTATGATCCATTCTAATTCAATCGCACGAACCATTCTAATTCATTCAAACGGTCCATTCTAATTCATTCGTACAATCTATTCTAATTCATTCGTACGATCCATTCTAATTCATCCGCATGATCCATTCTAATTCATTCGTACGGTCCATTCTGATTCATTCTTACGACTCATTCTAACTAATTCGTACGATCTATTCTAATCCATTCGTACTATCCATTCTAATTCATTCGTAAGATCCATTCTAATTCAGTCGCATGATCTATTCTAATTCATTCGTACGATCTATTCTAATTCATTCATACGATTCATTCTAATTCATTCGTACGACCCATTCTAATTCATTCGCACGATCCATTCTAATTCATTCGCACGATCCATTCTAATTCATTAGTACGATCCATTCTAATTGATTCGTTTGATCCATTCTAATTCATTCGAACGATCCATTCTAATTTATTCGTACAGTCCATTCTAATTTATTCGTACAATCCATTCTAATTCATTCGGATGATCTATTCTAATTCATTCGTACGATCCATTCTAATTCATTTGAACGATCCATTCTAATTCATTCGTACAATCTATTCTAATTCATTCGTACGATCCATTCTAATTCATTTGTACTATCCATTCTAATATTCTAATTCATTCGAACGATCCATTCTAATTCATTCACGATCCATTCTAATTTATTCGTACAATCCATTCAAATTCATTCGTACAATCCAATCTAATTCATTCGTACGATCCATTCTAATTCATTCGTACGATCAATTCTAATTCATTCGAACGATCCATTCTAATTTCTTCGTACGATCCATTCTAATTTATTTGTACGATCCATTCAAATTCATTCGTACGATCCATTCTAATTCATTCGTACGATCCATTCTAATTCATTCGTACGATCCATTCAAAATCATTCATATGATTCATTCTAATTCATTCAGACGATCAATTCTAATTCGTTCATACGATCCATTCAAATTCATTCGTACGATCCATTCTAATTCAATCGGACGATCCATTCTAATTCTTTTGTACGATCCATTCTAATTCATTCGTATGATTCATTCTAATTCATTCGTACGATCCATTCTAACTCACTCGCACGATCCATTCTAATTCGTTCATACGACCCATTCTAATTCATTCGTATGATTCATTCTAATTCATTCATATGATTCATTCTAATTCATTCAGACGATCCATTCTAATTCATTCGCACGATCTATTCCAATTCATTCGTACGATCCATTCTAATTCATTCGTACAATCCATTCTAATTCATTCGAACGATCTATTCTAATTCATTCGTATAATCCATTCTAATTCATTCGTACGATCCATTCTAATTCATTCGCACAATCCATTCTAATTCATTCGCACGATCCATTCTAATTCATTCGCACGATCCATTCTAATTCATTTGTATGATTCATTCTAATTCATTCAGACGATCCATTCTAATTCATTCACACGATATATTCTAATTCATTCGTACGATCCATTCTAATTCACTCGCATGATCCATTCTAATTCATTCGTACGATCCATTCTAATTCATTCGCACGAATGTATCCATTCTAATTCATTCGCACGATCCATTCTAATTCATTCGCATGATCCATTCTAATTCATTCACATGATCCATTCTAATTCATTCAGACGATCCATTCTAATTCATTCACACGATCTATTCTAATTCATTCGTACGATCCATTCTAATTCACTTGCACGATCCATTCTAATTCATTCGTACGATCCATTCTAATTCATTCGCTCGAATGTATCTATTCTAATTCATTCGTACGATCCATTCTAATTCACTCGCACAATCCATTCTAATTCATTCGTATGATCCATTCTAATTCACTCGCACGAATGTATCCATTCTAATTCATTCGCACGATCCATTCTAATTCACTCGTACGATCTATTCTAATTCATTCACATGATCCATTCTAATTCATTCGTACGATCCTTTCTAATTCATTCATACGATCCATTCTAAGTCATTCGTACGATCCTGTGTAATACATTCGCACGTATGTATGCATTCTAATTCTTTTGCACGATCCATTCTAATTCATTCACACGATCCATTCTAATTCACATATGATCCATTTTTATTCATTCGTACGATCCATTCTAATTCATTCGCATGATCCATTCTAATTCATTCGTACGATCCATTCTAATGATCCATTCTATTACATTCGTGCGATCCATTCTAATTCATTCGGACGATCCATTCTAATTTATTCGAACGATCCATTCTAATTCATTCGTAAAATCTATTCTAATTTTTTCATATGATCCATTCTAATTCATTCGCATGATCCATTCTAATTCATTCATACGATCCATTCTAAATCATTCGTACGATCCATTCTAATTCACTCAGACGATCCATTCTAATTCATTCGTACGATCCATTCTAATTCACTCGCACGATCCATTCTAATTCATTCATACGATCCATTCTAATTCATTCGTATGATCCATTCTAATTCATTCGAACGATCCATTCTAATTTATTCGTACGATCCATTCTAATTCATTCGGACAATCCATTCTAATTCATTCGTACGATTCGTTCTAATTCATTTCTACGATAAATTCTAATTCATTCGAACGATCCATTCTAATTTATTCGTACGATCCATTCTAACTCAGTCGTACAATCTATTCTAATTCATTCGTACGATCCATTCTAATTTATTTGTACTATCCATTCTAATTCATTCGAACGATCCATTCTAATTCATTCGCATGATCCATTGTAATTCATTCCTATGATTCATTCTAATTCATTCATACGATACATTATAATTTATTCGTACGATCCATTCTAATTCATTCACACGATCCATTCTAATTCATTCATACGATCCATTCTAATTCATTCGGACGATCCATTCTAATTCATTCATACAATCTATTCTAATTCATTCTTACGATTCATTCTAATTAACTCGGACGATCTATTCTAATTCATTCATACGATCTATTCTAATTCATTCGCACGATCCATTCTAATTCATTCATAATATCTATTCTAATTCATTCGTATGATCCATTCTAATTCATTCGAACGATCCATTCTAATTCATTCGCATGAATGTATCCATTCTAAGTCATTCGTACGATCCATTCTAATTCATTCGTACGATCCATTCTAATTCATTCGCACTATCCATTCTAATTCATTCGTACAATCTATTCTAATTCATTTATACGATCCATTCTAATTCATTCGCATGAATGTATCCATTCCAAGTTATTCGTACGATCCATTCTAAATCATTCGTACGATCCATTCTGATTCATTCGTACGATCCATTCTAATTCATTCGCACGACCCATCCTAATTCATTTGAACGATCCATTCTAATTCATTCGAACAATCTATTCTAGTTCATTCTTATGATCCATTCTAATTCATTCGTATGATCCATTCTAATTCATTCGTACGAATGTATCCATTCTAATTCATTCGTACGATCCATTCTAATTCATCCGTATGATCCATTGTAATTCATTCGCACGAATGTATCCATTCTAATTCATTCGTACGAATGAATTAGAATGGATCGTACGAATGAATTAGAATGGATCGAGCGAATGAATTAGAATGGATCGTAGGAATGAATTAGAATGGATCGTACGAATGAATTAGAATGGATCATGCGAATGAATTAGAATGGATCGTATGAATGAATTTGATTCGCACAATCAATTCTAATTCATTCGCACAATCTATTCTAATTCATTCGCACGATCCATTCTAATTCATTCGTATGATCCATTCTAATTCATTCGCACGATCTATTCTAATTAATTTGTATGATTAATTCTAATTCATTCGTACGATCCATTCTAATTCATTCGCACGAATGTATCCATTCTAATTCAATCGCATGATCCATTCTAATTCATTCACACGATCCATTCTAATTCATTCGTATGATCCATTCTAATTCAATCGCACGATCCATTCTAATTCATTCACACGATCCATTCTAATTCATTCGTACGATCCATTCTAATTCATTCGTACGATCCATTCTATTACATTCGCACGATCCATTCTAATTCAATCACATGATCCACTCTAATTCATTCGCATGATCCATTCTAATTCATTCGAACGATCCATTCTAATTCATTCGTACGATCCATTCTAATTCATTCGTACGACCCATTCTAATTCATTCGTACGATCCATTCTAATTCATTCGCACGATCCATTCTAATTCATTCGCACGATCCATTCTAATTTATTCGCACGATCCATTCTAATTCATTCGAACGATCCATTCTAATTTATTCGTACGATCCATTCTAATTCATTCGGACGATCCATTCTAATTCATTCATACAATCCATTCTAATTCATTCGTATGATTCATTCTAATTCAATCGAACGATCCATTCTAATTCATTCGTATGATCCATTCTAATTTGTTCGAACGATCTATTCTAATTTATTCGTACGATCTATTCTAATTCATTCGCACGATCCATTCTAATTCATTCTCACGAATATATCCATTCTAATTCTTTCGTACGAATATATCCATTCTAATTCATTCGTACGATCCATTCTAATTCACTCGGACGATCCATTCTAATTCATTCGTACGATCTAGTCAAATTCATTCACACGAATGTATCTATTCTAATTCATTCGTAAGATCCATTCTAATTCAATCGCACGATCCATTCTAACTCATTCGGGCGATCCATTCTAATTCATTCGTATAATCTATTCTAATTCATTCGTACGATCCATTCTCATTCATTCGCATGATCCATTCTAATTCATTCTCATGATCTATTCTAATTCATTCGGACGATCCATTCTAAATCGTATGATCCATTCTAATTCATTCGTATGATCCATTCTAATTCATTCGAACGATCCATTCAAATTTATTCGTACGATCCATTCTAATTTATTTGTACGATCCATTCTAATTCATTCGAACGATCCATTCTAATTCATTCGTACGATCCATTCTAATTCATTCGTACAATCCATTCTAAGTTATTCATACGATCCATTCTAATTCATTCACGATCCATTCTAATTCATTCACGATCAATTCTAATTCATTCATATGATCCATTCTATTTTATTCATATGATTCATTCTAATGCATTCGCACGATCCATTCTAATTCATTCGTACGATCCATTCTAATTCATTCGTACGATTCATTCTAATTCATTCGCACGAATGTATCCATTTTAATTCATTCGCACGATCCATTCTAATTCATTCGAACGATCCATTCTAATTCATTCATATGTTCCTTTCTAATTCATTCGCATATTCCATTCTAATTCATTCACACGATCCATTTTAATTCTTTCGTACGATCCATTCTAATTCATTCGTAAGATCCATTCTAATTCATTCGCACGATCTATTCTAATTTATTCGTACGATCCATTCTAATTCATTCATACGATCCATTCTAATTCATTCGTACGATCCATTCTAATTCATTCGAACGAACCATTCTAATTTATTCGAACGATCCATTCTAATTTATTCGTACGATCCATTCTAATTCATTCGCACGATCCATTCTAATTCATTCATACGATCTATTTTAATTCATTCGTATAATCCATTCTAATTCATTCGAACGATCCATTCAAATTCAATCGCACGATCCATTCTAAATCATTCACACAATCCATTCTAATTCATTTGTTCGACCCATTCTAATTCATTCATACGATCCATTCTAATTCAATCGTAAGATCCATTCTAATTCATTCGAACGATCCATTCTAATTCATTCGCACGATCCATTCTAATTCATTCGTACGATCCGTTCAAATTCATTCGTATGATTCATTCTAATTCATTCAGACGATCCATTCTAATTCATTCAAACTCATTCGTACGATCCATTCTAATTCATTCGTACGATCCATTCTAATTCATTCATAGGATCATTATAATTCATTCGTATGAACCATTCTAATTTATTCGTACGATCCATTCTAATTCATTCACACGATCCATTCTAATTCATTCGCACGATCCATTCTAATTCATTCGAACGATCTATTCATATTCATTCATACGATCCATTCTAATTCTTTCGCACGATCCATTCTAATTCATTCATGTGATCCATTGTAATTAATTCGCACGATCCAGTCAAATTCATTCGTATGATCCATTCTGATTCATTCATTCACACGATCCATTCTAATTCATTCGTACGATCCAGTCAAATTCATTCGTATGATCCATTCTGATTCATTCATATGATCCTTTCTAATTCATTCAGACGATCCATTCTAATTCATTGAGATGATCCATTCTAATTCATTCGCACGTATTCTAATTCATTCGTATGATCCATTCTAATTCATTCGTACGATCCATCCTAATTCATTCGTACGATCAATTCTAATTCATTCGCACGAACGTATCCATTCTAATTCAATCACACGATCCATTCTAATTCATTCACACGATCCATTCTAATTCATTCGTACGATTCATTCTAATTCATTCGTAAGATCCATTCTAATTCATTCAAACGATCCATTCTAATTCATTCGAATGATCCATTCTAATTCATTCGTACGATCCATTCTAATTCATTCGTACGATCCATTCTAATTCATTCGCACGATCCATTCTAATTCATTCGTACGATCCATTCTAATTCATTCGCACGATCCATTCTAATTCATTCGCACATTCCATTCTAATACATTCGTAAGATCTATTCTAATTCATTCGAACGATCCATTCTAATTCATTCGAACGATCCATTCTAATTCATTCGTACGATCTATTCTAATCCATTCGCTCGATCTATTCTAATTCATTCGTACGATCCAATCTAATTCATTCGTACGTTCCATTCTAAGTCATTCGCACGATCCATTCTAATTCATTCGAACGATCCATTCTTATTCATTCATACGATCCATTCTAATTCATTCACACGATCTATTCTAATTCATTCGTACGAACCATTCTAATTCAATCGCACGATCCATTCTAATTTATTTGAACGATCCTTTCTAATTCATTCGTACAATCCATTCTAATTCATTCGTACGATCCATTCTAATTCAATCGCACGATCCTTTCTAATTCATTCGATGTATCCATTCTAATTCATTCGTACAATCCATTCTAATTCATTTGAACGATCCATTCTAATTCATTCGTATGATCCATTCTAATTCATTCGTACAATCCATTCTAATTCATTCATATGATCCATTCTAATTCATTTGTACGATCCATTCTAATTCATTCGCACGAATGTAACCATTCTAGCTCATTCATATGGTCCATCCTAATTCATTCGTAAGATCCATTCTAATTCATTCATACGATCCATTCAAATTCATTCGCACGATCCATTCTAATTCATTCGTACGATACATTCTAATTCATTCATATGATCCATTCTAAATCATTCGAACGATCCATTCTAATTCATTTGTACGATCCATTCTAATTCATTCGTATGATCCATTCTAATTCATTTGCACGATCCATTCTAATTCATTCGAACGATCCATTTTAATTCATTCGTACGATCCATTCTAATTAATTCGCTCGATCCATTCTAATTCATTCATGATCCATTCTAATTCATTCGCTCGATCCATTCCAATTCATTCACGATCCATTCTAATTCATTCGCATGATCCTTTCTAATTCATTCGATGTATCCATTCTAATTCAATCGTACAATCCATTCTAATTCAATCGTACAATCCATTCTAATTCATTCGAACGATCCATTCTAATTCATTCGCACGATCCATTCTAATATTCTAATTCATTCGAACGATTCATTCTAATTCATTCACGATCCATTCTAATTCATTCGTATGATCCATTCTAATTCATTCGTACGATCCATTCTAATTCATTCACAGGATCCATTCTAATTCATTCGCACGATCCATTCTAATTAATTCGTACGATCCATTCTAATGCATTCGTACGATCCATTCTAATTCATTTGCATGGATGGATCCATTCTAATTCATTTGTACGATCCATTCTTATTCACTCGGACAATTCATTTTAATTTATTCACACGATCCATTCTAATTCATTCGTACGATCCATTCTAATTCATTCGTATGATTCATTCTAATTCATTCAGACGATCCATTCTAATTCATTTGCACGATCTATTCTGATTCATTTGTACAATCCATTCTATTTCATTCGCACGATCCTCTCTAATTCATTCGCACGATCCATTCTAATTCATTCGTATGATCCATTCTAATTCATTCGCACGATCAATTCTAATTCATTCGTAGGATTCATTCTAATTCATTCGTACGATCCATTCTAATTCATTCGAACGATCCATTCTAATTCATTCGTACAATCTATTCTAATTCATTCGTACGATCCACTCTAATTCATTCGCACGATCCATTCTAATTCATTCGAACGATCCATTCTAATTCATTCGTACGATCCATTCTAATTCATTCATATGATACATTCTAATTCATTCGTACGACCCATTCTAATTCATTCGTATGATCCATCCTAATTCATTTGCACGATCCATTCTAATTCATTCGAACGATCCATTCTAATTCATTCGTACGATCCATTCTAATTCATTCGTACGATCCATTCTAATTCATTCGTAAAATCCATTCTAATTCATTCGTACGATCCATTCTAATTCAAGCGCACGATCCATTCTAATTCATTCGAACGATCCATTCAAATTCATTCGTACAATCTATTCAAATTCATTCGTATGATCCATTCTAATTCATTCGCATGATCCATTCTAATTCATTCGCACGAATGTATCCATTCTAGCACATTCGTACGATCAATCCTAATTTATTCATATGATCCATTCTAATTCATTTGTACGATCCATTCTAATTCATTCGCATCAATGTATCCATTCTAATTCATTCGCACGATCCATTCAAATTCATTCGAATGATTCATTCTAATTCATTCGTATGATCCATTCTAATTCATTCCCACATTCCATTCTAATACATTCATTCATGCGAATGAATTAGAATGGATCGTACGAATGAATTAGAATGGATCTTACGAATGAATTAGAATGGATAGTACGAATGAATGAGAATAGATCGTACAAATGAATTAGAATGGATCGTACGAATGAATTAGAATGGATCGTACGAATGAATTAGAATGGATCGTTCGAATGAATTAGAATTGATCGTTCAAATGAATTAGAATGGATCGTGCGAATGAATTAGAATGGATACATTCGTGCGAATGAATTAGAATGGATCATACGAATGAATTAGAATGGATCGTACGAATGAATTAGAATGGATCGTATGAATGAAATAGGATGGATCGTACGAATGAGCTAGAATGGATATATTCGTATGAATGAATAAGAATGGATACATTCGTGCGAATGAATTAGAATGGATACATTCGTGCGAATAAATTAGAATCGATTGTACGAATGAATTAGAATAGATCATTCGAATGAATTAGAATGGATCGTGCGAATGAATTAGAATGGATACATTCGTGCGATTGAATTAGAATGGATCGTACGAATGAATTACAATGGATCGTGCGAACGAATTTGAATGGATCATGCGAATGAATTAGAATGGATCATACGAATGAATTAGAATGGGTCGCATGAATTAGAACGAATCGTATGAATGAATTAGAATAGATCGTGAATGAATTAGAATGGATCGTTCGAATGAATTAGAAAGTTAGAATGGATCGTGCGAATGAATTAAAATGGATCGTACGAATAAATTAGAATGGATACATTCGTGCGAATGAATTAGAATGGATCGTACGAATGAATTAGAATGGATTGTACGAATGAATTAGCATGGACCATATGAATGAATTAGAATGGATCGTTCGAATGAATTAGAATGGATCGTGCGAATGAATTAGAATGGATACATTCGTGCGAATGAATTATAATGGATCGTACGAATGAATTAGAATAGATGGTGCGAATGAATTAGAATGGATCTTATGAATGAATTAGAATGGATTGTACGAATGAATTAGAATGGATCGTACGAATGAATTAGAATGGATCATGCGAATGAATTAGAATGGATCGTTCGAATGAATTAGAATGGATCGTGCGAATGAATTAGAATGGATACATTCGTGCGAATGAATTAAAATGGATCGTACGAATGAATTAGAATGGATCGTCCGAATGAATTAGAATGGATCGTACGAATAAATTAGAATGGATCGTACGTACGAATGAAATAGAATGGATTTTACAAATGAATTAGAATGGATCGTACGAATGAATTAGAATGGATACATTCGTGCGAATGAATTAGAATGGATCATACGAATGAATTAGAATGGATTGTATGAATGAATTAGAATGGATCGTACGAATGAATTAGAATAAATCGTGCGAATGAATTAGAATGGATCGTACGAATGAATTAGAATGGATCATATGAATGAATTAGAATGGATCGTACGAATGAATTAGAATGGATCGTGCAAATGAATTAGAATGGATCGTACGAATGAATTAGAATGGATCATACAAATGAATTAGAATGGATCGTGCGAGTGAATTAGAATGGATCGTACGAATGAATTAGAATAGATCGTACGAATAAATTAGAATAGATCGTACGAATGAATTAGAATGGATCGTACGAATGAATTAGAATGGATCGTGCGAATGAATTAGAATGGATCGTACGAATGAATTAGAATAGATCGTACGAATGAATTAGAATGGATCCTACGAATGAATTAGAATGGATACATTCGTACGAAGGAATTAGAATGGATCGTTCGAGTGAATTAGAATGGATCGTGCGAGTGCATTAGAATGGATCGTACGAATGAATTAGAATAGATCGTGCGAATGAATTAGAATGGGTTGTACGAATGAATTAGAATGGATCGTACAAATAAATTAAAATGGATCGTATGAATGAATTAGAATGGATCATACGAAGGATTAGAATGGATTCTACGAATGAATTAGAATGGATCATACGAATGATTAGAATGGATTGTACGAATGAATTAGAATGGATCATACGAATGAATTAGAATGGATCGTACGAATGAATTAGAATGGATCATTCGAATGAATTAGAATAGATCGTACGAACGAACTAGAATGGATACATTCATACGAATGAATTAGAATGGATCGTATGAAAGAATTAGAATGGATCGTACGAATGAATTAGAATGGATACATTCGTGCGAATGAATTAGAATGGATCATACGAATGAATTAGAATAGATCGTTCAAATGAATTAGAATGGATCGTGCGAATGAAATAGAATGGATACATTCATGCAAATGAATTAGAATGGATCGTACGAATGAATTAGAATGGATCGTACGAATGAATTAGTATGGATCATACGAATGAATTAGAATGGATCATACGAATGAATTAGAATGGATCGTACGAATGAACTTGAATGGATACATTCGTGTGACTGAACTAGAATAGATCGTACGAATGAATTAGAATGGATCGTGCGAATGAATTAGAATGGATCTTATGAATGAATTAGAATGGATCATACGAATGAATTAGAATGGAATGTGCGAATGAATTAGAATGGATCATATGAATAAATTAGGATGGATCGTGCGAATGAATTAGAATGGATCGTGCAAATGAATTAGGATGGATACATTCGTACAAATGAATTAGAATGGATCGTACGAATGAATTAGAATGGATCGTACGAATGTCTTAGAATGGATTGTACAAATGAATTAGAATGGATTGTACGAATGAATTAGAATGGATCGTACGAATGAAACAGAATTGATCGTACGGATGAAATAGAATGGATTGTACGAATGAATTAGAAAGGATCGTGCGAATGAATTAGAATGGATCTGCGAATGAATTAGAATGGATCGTACAAATGAACTAGAACAGATACATTCGTGCGAATGAATTAGAATGGATCGTACGAATGAATTAGAATGGATCATATGAATGAATTAGAATAGATCGTGCGAATGAATTAGAATGGATCTTACGAATGAATTAGAATGGATAGTACGAATGAATTCACAAATTTATCCATTCTAATTTATTCGCACGATCCATTCTAATTCAATCGACCGATCCACTGTAATTCATTTGTATGATCCATTCTAATTCATTCGCATATTCCATTCTAATTCATTCGTACGATCCATTCTAATTCATTCAGACGATCCATTCTAATTTATTCGCACAATCTATTCTAATTCATTTGTATGATCCACTCTAATTCATTCATATGATCCATTCTAATTCATTCATACGATCCATTCTAATTCATTCGTACGATCCATTCTAATTCATTCGCACGATCCATTCTAATTCATTCGTACGATCCATTCTTATTCATTCGTACGATCCATTCTAATTCATTCGTACGATCTATTCTAATTCATTCGTACGATCCATTCTTATTCATTCGTATGATCCATTCTAATTCTTTCACACGAATGTATCCATTCTAATTTATTTGTATGATCCACTCTAATTCATTCGTACGATCCATTCTAATTCATTCACATGAATGTATCCATTCTAATTTATTTGTATGATCCATTCTAATTCATTCATACGATTTATTCTAATTCATTCATATGAACCATTCTAATTCATTCGTACGATCCATTCTAATTCATTCGTATGATCCACTCTAATTCATTCGCACGATCCATTCTAATTCATTCACACGAATGTATCCATTCTAATTCATTCATATGATCCATTCTACCTCATTCGCACGATCCATTCTAATTCACTCGCACGATACATTTTAATTCATTCGTACGATCCATTCTAATTCAATCGCACGAATGTATCCATTCTAATTCATTCGCACGATCCATTCTAATTCATTCGCACGATCTATTATAATTCATTCACTCGAATGTATCCATTCTAATTCATTCGAACGATCTATTCTAATTCATTCGCATGATCCATTCTAATTCATTCGCACTATCAATTCTAATTCATTCGCACATTCCATTCTAATTCATTCATACGATCCATTCTAATTCATTTGTATGATGCATTCTAATTCATTCATATGATCCATTCTAATTCATTCGTATGATTCATTCTAATTCATTCAGACGATCCATTCTAATTTATTCGTACGATCCATTCTAATTTATTCGGATGATCCGTTCTAATTCATTCGTACGGTCCATTCTAATTCATTCACACGAATGTATCCATTCTAATTTATTCGTATGATCCATTCTAATTCATTCGTACGATCTATTCTAATTCATTCGTATGATCCATTCTAATTTATTCGTACGATCAATTCTAATTCATTTGCACATTCCATTCTAATTCATTCAAACGATCCATTCTAATTCATTCGTATGATAAATTCAAATTCATTCATACGATCCATTCTAATTCATTCGTATGATTCATTCTAATTCACTCAGATGATCCATTCTAATTTATTCGTACGATCCATTCTAATTCTTTTGGATGATCCATTCTAATTCATTCGTATGATCCATTCTAATTCATTCAGACGAATGTATCCATTCTAATTTATTCGTATGATCCATTCTAATTCATTCATACGATCTATTCTAATTCATTCGTATGATCCATTCTAATTCATTCGTACGATCCATTCTAATTCATTCGTACGATCAATTCTAATTCATTCGCATGATCCATTTTAATTCATTCGCACAAATGTATCCATTCTAATTTATTCATACGAACCATTCTAATTCATTCGTACGATCCATTCTAATTCACTCGCACGATCCATTCAAATTCGTTCGTACGATCCATTCTAATTCATTCGCACGAATGTATCCATTCTAATTCATTCGCAAGATCCATTTTAATTCATTCGTACGATCTATTCTAATTCAGTCTCACGAATGTATCTTTTCAAGTTCATTCGTACAATCCATTCTAATTCACTCGTACGATCCATTCTAATTCATTCGTACGATCCATTCTAATTCATTCGCTCGATCAATTCTAATTCATTCATACGATCCATTCTAATTCATTCGTATGATTCATTCGTATGATTCATTCTAATTCATTCAGACAATCCATTCTAATTTATTCATACAATCCATTCTAATTCATTCGTAAGATCCATTATAATTCATTCGTACGATCCATTCTTATTCATTCGTCCGATCCATTCTAATTCATTCGCACGAATGTATCCATTCTAATTCATTCGTACGATCCATTCTAATTCATTTACACGATCCATTCTAATTCATTTTTATGATTCATTCTAATTCAATCGCATGATCCATTCTAATTCGTTCCCACGAAAGTATCCATTCTAATTCATTCGTACGATCCATTCTAATTCATTCGCACGATCCATTCTAATTCATTCATACGATCCATTCTAATTCATTCATACGATCCATTCTAATTCATTCGCATGAATATATCCATTCTAATTCAATCACACGATCCATTCTAATTCATTCGTACGATCCATTCTAATTCATTCGTATGATCCATTCTAATTCATTCGCACGAATGTATCCATTCTAATTCAATCGCATGATCCATTCTAATTCATTCGTACGATCTATTCTAATTCATTCGTATGATCCATTCTAATTCATTCATACGATCCATTCTAATGAATTCGTACGATCCATTCTAATTCATTCGTAGGATCCATTCTAATTCATTCGTACGATCCATTCTAATCCATTTGTATGACCCATTCTAATCCATTCGTACGATCCAATCTAATTCATTCGCACGATCCATTGTAATTCATTCGTACGATCCATTCTAATTCATTCGCACGATCCATTCTAATTCATTCGTACGATCCATTCTAATTCATTCGTACGATCCATTCTAATTCATTCGTACGATCCATTCTAATTCATTCGTACGATCCATTCTAATTCATTCGTACGATCCATTCTAATTCATTCACACGATCCATTCTAATTCATTCGTACGGTCCAGTCTAATTCATTCGCACAAATGTATCCATTCTAATTCATTCGTATGATCCACTCTAATTCATTTACACGAATGAATCAATTCTAATTCATTCGTATGATCAACTCTAATTCATTCATACGATCCATTCTTATTTATTCGTACGATCCATTCTAATTCATTCGTACGATCCATTCTAATTCGTTCAGACGATCCATTCTAATTCATTCGTACGATCCATTCTAATTCATTCGTACAATCCATTCTAATTCATTCATACGATCCATTCTAATTCATTCGTATGATTGTATCTATTCTAATTCATTCGTATGATCTAATGTAATTCATTCGCACGATCCAGTCTAATTCATTCGTACTTTCCATTCTAATTCATTCGTAAGATCCATTCTAATTCATTCGCACGATCTATTCTAATTCATTATTATGATCCATTCTAATTCATTCGCATGAATGTATCCATTCTAATTCATTCGTACGATCCATTCTGATTCAGTCGTATGATCTTTTCTAACTCATTCGTACGATTCATTCTAATTCACTCGCACGATCTAGTCTAATTCATTCGTACGATCCATTCTAATTCATTCGCACGAATATATCCATTCTAATTCATTCGCACGATCCATTCTAATTCATTCGTATGATCTATTCACGATCCATTCTAATTTATTCGAACAATCCCTTCTAATTCATTCGCACGAATGTATCCATTCTAATTCATTCATACAACCCATTCTAATTTATTCATATGAATGTATCCATTCTAATTCATTCGTACGATCCATTCTAATTTATTCGTACGAATGTATCCATTCTAATTCATTCGTACAATCCATTCTAATTCATTCACACGATCCATTCTAATTCATTCGTACGATCCATTCTAATTCATTCGTATGATCCATTCTAATTCATTCGCACGAATCTATTCATTCTAATTCGTTCGTACGATCCATCCTAATTCATTCGCATGGATGTATCCATTCTAATTCATTCGTACGATCCATTCTAATTCATTCGCACGAATGTATCCATTTTAATTCATTCGTATGATCCATTCTAATTTATTCGCATGATCCACTCTAATTTATTCATATGATCCATTCTAATTCATACGTACGATTCATTCTAATTCATTCACACGATCCATTCTAATTCATTCGTATGATCCATTCTAATTCAATCGCACGATCCATTCTAATTCATTCGTACGATCCATTCTAATTCATTCGAACGATCTATTCTAATTCATTTAGACGACCCATTCTAATTCATTCGCGCGAATGTATCCATTATAATTCATTCGTACGATCCATTCTAATTCATTGGTACGATCTATTCCAATTCATTCAAACGATCCATTCTAATTCATTTGTAAGATCCATTCTAATTCATTCGCATGATCTATTCAAATTCATTCATACGATCCATTCTAATTAATTCGTATAATTCATTCTAATTCATTCAGACGATCCATTCTAATTCATTCGCACGATCTATTCTAATTCATTCGTACGATCCATTCTAAATTATTCGTACGATCCATTCTTATTCATTCGCACATTCCATTCTAATTCATTCGTACGATCCATTCTAATTCATTTGAACGATCTATTCTAATTTATTCGAACGATCACTTTTTAATTCATTCGTACGATCCATTCTAATTCATTCGCACATTCCATTCTAATTCATTCGTACGATCCATTCTAAATCATTCGAACCATCCAATTTAATTCATTCGTACAATCTATTCTAATTCATTCGTACGATCCATTCTAATTCATTCGCATGATCCATTCTAATTCATTCGTACGATCCATTCTAATTCATTCGTAAGATCAATTCTAATTCATTTGTACGACCCATTCTAATTCATTCGTACGATCCATTCTAATTCATTCGCACGAATGTATCCATTCTAATTCATTCGTACGATCCATTCTAATTCATTCAAACGAATGTTTTCATTCTAATTCATTTGTACGATCCATTCTAATTTATTCGTACGAATGTATCCATTCTAATTCATTCGTACGATCCATTCTAATTTATTCGTATGAATGTATCAATTCTAATTCATTCGTACGATCCATTCTAATTCATTCACAAGATCCATTCAAATTCATTCGTACGATCCATTCTAATTCATTCGTATGATCAATTCTAATTCATTCGTACGAATGTATCCATTCTAGTTCATTCGTACGATCCATTCTAATTCATTCACATGGATGTATCCATTCTAATTCATTCGTACGATCCATTCTAATTCATTCAAACGAATGTATCCATTCTAATTCATTCGTACGATCCATTCTAATTCATTCGCATGATCCACTCTAATTCATTCATACGATCCATTCTAATTCATTCGTACGTTCCATTCTAATTCATTCTCACGATCCATTCTAATTCATTCGTATGATCCATTCTAATTCAATCGCACGATCCATTCTAAATCATTCGTACGATCCATTCTAATTCATTCGTACAATCCATTCTAATTCATTCGAACGATCCATTCTAATTCATTCTGACGATCCATTCTAAATCATTCGCACGAATGTATCCATTCTAATTCATTCGTACGATCCATTCTAATTCATTCTTACGATCCATTATAATTCATTCATACGATCCATTCTAATTCATTCGTACGATCCATTCTAATTCATTCACACGATCCATTCTAATTCATTCGTATGATCCATTCTAATTCAATCGCACGATCCATTCTAAATCATTCGTACGATCCATTCTAATTTATTCGTACAATCCATTCTAATTCATTCGCACGATCCATTCTAATTCATTCGCACGAATGTATCCATTCTAATTCATTCGTACGATCCATTCTAATTCATTTGTACGATCCATTCTAATTCATTCGCACGATCCATACTAATTCATTCGAACGATCCATTCTAATTCATTCGTACGATCCATTCTAATTCTTTCATACGATCCATTCTAATTCATTCATACGATCTATTCTAATTCATTCGCACGATCTATTCTAATTCATTCGTATGATCCATTCTAATTCATTCGCACGATCCATTCTAATTCATTCGCACGATCCATTCTAATTTATTCGCACGATCCATTCTAATTCATTCGTATGATCCATTCTAATTCATTCGTACGATCCATTCTAATTCATTCGCACGAATGTATCCATTCTAATTCATTCGTATGATCCATTCTAATTCATTTGTACGATCCATTCTAATTCATTCGCACGATCCATACTAATTCATTCGAACGATCCATTCTAATTCATTCGTACGATCCATTCTAATTCATTCATACGATCCATTCTAATTCATTCAGACGATCTATTCTAATTCATTCGCACGATCTATTCTAATTCATTCGTATGATCCATTCTAATTCATTCGCACGATCCATTCGAATTCATTCGTACGATCCATTCTAATTCATTCAAATGATCCATTCTAATTCATTCGAACGATCCATTCTAATTCATTCGTACAATCTATTCTAATTTATTCATACGATCCATTCTAATTCATTCGTAAGATCCATTCTAATTCATTCGCATGATCCATCCTAATTCATTCATACGATCCATTCTAATTCATTCGTATGATTCATTATAATTAATTCAGACGATCCATTCTAATTCATTCGCACGATGTATTCTAATTCATTCGTACGATCCATTCTAATTCATTCTTATGATCCATTCTAATTCATTCGCACGAATGTATCCATTGTAATTCATTCGTACGACCCATTCTAATTCAGTCACACGATCCATTCTAATTTATTCTTACGATCCATTCTAATTCATTCGTACGATCCATTCTAATTCATTCGTATGATCTATTCTAATTCATTCATACGATCCATTCTAATTCATTCGCACGAATGTATCCATTCTAATTCATTCGCACGATCCATTCTATTTCATTCGAACGATCCATTCTAATTCTTTCGTATCATCCATTCTAATTCATTCGCACATTCCATTCTAATTCATTCGTACAATCTATTCTAATTCATTCGCACGATCCATTCTATATCATTCTTACGATCAATTCTAATTCATTCGTACCTTCCATTCTAATTTATTCGTACGATCCATTCTAATTCATTCGCACAAATGTATCCATTGTAATATATTTGTATGATCCATTCTAATTCATTCGCATGATCCATTCTAATTCATTCGTACGAATGTATCCATTCTAATTCATTCGTACGATCCATTCTAATTCATTCGTACGATCTATTCTAATTCATTCGTACGATCCATTCTAAGTCATTCGAACGATCCATTCTAATCCATTCGTACGATCCATTCTAATGCATTCGTACGATCAATTCTAATTCATTTGTTCGATCCATTCTAATTCATTCGTTCAATCCATTCTAATTCATTCGTACGATCCATTCTAATTCATTCGTACGATCCATTCTAATTCATTCGTCTGATTCATTCTAATTCATTCAGACGATCCATTCTAATTCATTTGCATGACCTATTCTAATTCATTCATAGGATCCATTCTAATTCACTCGCACGATCCATTCAAATTCATTCGTACGATCCATTCTAATTTATTGGCACGAATGTATCCATTCTAATTCATTCGCAGGATCCATTATAATTCATTCGTACGATCTATTCTAATTCATTCACACGAATGTATCCATTCATGTTCATTCGTACGATTCATTCTAAATCACTCGGACGATCCATTCTAATTCATTCGTACGATCCAGTCTAATTCATTCGCACGAATGTATCCATTCTAATTCATTCGTATGATTCATTCTAATTAATTCGTATGAACCATTCTAAGTCATTCATACGATCCACTCTAATTCATTTGTACGATCCATTCTAATTCATTCGTACGATCCATTCTAATTCATTCGTACAATCCATTCTAATTCATTCGTACAATCCATTCTAATTCATTCACACGATCCATTTTAATTCATTCACACGATCCATTCTAATTCATTCGCATGATTTATTCTAATTAATTCGTTCGACCCATTCAAATTCAGTTATACGATCCATTCTAATTTATTCGTAAGATCCAATCTAATTCATTCGCACGAATGTATCCATTCTAATTCATTCCTACGATCCATTCTAATGCATTCGTACGATCTATTCTAATTCATTCGTACGATCTATTCTAATTCATTCACACGAATGTATCCATTCTAATTTCTTTGTACGATCCATTCTAATTCATTCGCACGATCCACTCTAATTCATTCATATGATCCATTCTAATTCATTCGTATGATTCATTCGAATTCATTCCAATGATCCATTCTAATTCATTCGTACGATCTATTCTAATTCTTTCGTACGATCCATTCTAATTCATTCGCAGGAATGTATCCATTCTAATTCATTTGTATGATCCACTCTAATTCATTCATACGATCCATTCAAATTCATTAGTACGATCCGTTCTAATTCATTCGTACGATCTATTCTAATTCATTCGCACGAATGTATCCATACTAATTCATTCGCACGATCCATTGTAATTCATTCTAACGATCCATTCTAATTCATTCGTATCATCCATTCTAATTCATTCGCACATTCCATTCTAATTCATTCGTACGATCCATTCTAATTCATTCGCACAATTCATTCGTACGATCCATTCTAATTCATTCGCACGAATGTTTCTATTCTAATTCATTCGTACGATCTATTCTAATTAATTCGCACGATCTATTCTAATTCATTCATACGATACATTCTAATTCATTTGTATGATTCATTCTAATTCATTCAGACGATCCATTCTAATTCATTCGCATGAATGTATCCATTATAATTCATTCGTACGATCCATTCTAAATCATTCATATGATCCATTCTAATTCATTCGCACGAATGTATCCATTCTAATTCATTCGTATGATCCATTCTAATTCATTCGCACGATCCAATCTAATTCATTCGCACGATCTATTCTAATTCATTTGGACGATCTATTCAAATTCATTTGTATGATCCATTCTAATTCATTCGCACATTCCATTCTAATTCATTCGTACGATCCACTCTAATTCATTCGCACGATCCATTCTAATTCATTCATACGATCCATTCTAATTCATTCGTATGATCAATTCTAGTTCATTCACATGAATGTATCCATTCTAATTCATTCGTATGATCCATTCTAATTCAATCGCACGATCCATTCTAATTCATTCGTACAATCCATTCTAATTCATTTGTACGATCCATTCTAATTTATTCGCATGAATGTATCCATTCTAGTTTATTCGTACAATCCATTCTAATTTATTCGCATGGATGTATCCATTCTAATTCATTCGTATAATCCATTCTAATTCATTCGCATGAATGTATCCATTCTAATTCATTCGCACGATCCATTCTAATTCATTCGCATGATCTATTCTAATTCATTCATACGATCCATTCTAATTCACTCGCACGATCCATTCTAATTCATTCGAACGATCCATTCTAATTCAGTCGTACGATCCATTCTAATTCACTCGCACAATCCATTCTAAATCATTCGTACGATCCATTCTAATTCATTCGCTCGATCCATTCTAATTCTTTTGTACTATCCATTCTAACTCATTCGCACATTCCATTCTAATTCATTCGTTCGATCCATTCTAATTCATTCGTACGATCCATTCTAATTCACTCGCATGATCCATTCTAATTCATTCGAACGATCCATTCTAATTCATTCGTACGATCCATTCTAATTCATTCGTTTGATCCATTCTAATTCATTCATACGATCCATTCTAATTCATTCATAAAATCTATTCTCATTCATTCGCACAAATGTATACATTCAAATTCATTCGTACGATCCATTCTAATACATTCGTACGATCCATTCTAATTCATTTGCACGATCCATTCTAATTCATTCGTACAATCCATTCTAATTCATTCGCACGAATGTATCCATTCTAATTCATTCATATGATCCACTCTAATTCATTCATACGATCCATTCTAATTCATTCGTACGATCCATTCTAATTCACTCGGATGATCCATTCCAATTCACTCTCACGAATCAATCTAATTCATTCGCACGAATGTATCCATTCTAATTCATTCGCACGATCTATACGAATGTATCCATTCTAATTCATTCGTACAATCCATTCAAATTCATTCACACGATCCATTCTAATTCATTCATATGATCCATTGTAATTAATTCGCAAGATCCATTCTAATTCATTCACATGATCCATTCTAATTCATTCGTACCATCCATTCTAATTCATTCGTACGATCCATTCTTATTCATTCGTACGATCCATTCTAATTTATTCGTACAAATGTATCCACTCTAGTTCATTCGTACTATCCATTCTAATTCATTCACACGATCGATTCTAATTCATTCATATGATCCATTGTAATTATTTCGCATGATCTATTCTAATTCATTCACATGAATGTATCCATTCTAATTCATTCGTACGATCCATTCTAATTCATTCGTACGATCCATTCTAATTCATTCACACGATCCATTCTAATTCATTCGCATGATATATTCTAATGCATTCGTACGATCCATTCTAATTCACTCGCACGATCCATTCTAATTCATTCGAACGATCCATTCAAATTCATTCGTACGAACGTATCCATTCTAATTCATTCGTACGATCCATTCTAATTCATTCGCTTGATCCATTCTAATTCATTCGTACGAATGTATCCATTCTAATTCATTCGTACGATCCATTCTAATTCATTTGCACAAATGTATCCATTCAAATTCATTCGTACGATCCATTCTAAATCAATCACACGATCCATTCTAATTCATTCGTACGATCCATTCTAATTCATTCATACTATCCATTCTAATTCATTTGTATGATTCATTCTAATTCATTCAGGTGATCCATTCAAATTCATTCGTACGATCCATTCTAATTCATTCGTACAATCCATTCTAATTCATTCGTGTGATATATTCTAATTCATTCGCATAATGTATCCATTCTAGTTCATTTGTACGATCCATCGAATGAATTAGAATCAATCGTAAGAATGAATTAGAATGGTTACATTCGTGCGAATGAATTAGAATGTATCGTCTGAATGAATTAGAACGAATCATACGAATGAATAAGAAAGGATCGTATAAATGAATTAGAATGGATCGTGCGAAAGAATTAGAATGGATCTTATGAATGAATTAAAATGGATCATACGAATAAATTACAATAGGTCGAACGAATGAATTAGAATGGATCGTGTGAATGAATTAGAATGGATCGTACGAATGAATTAGAATGGATACATTCGTACGAATAATTAAAATGGATCGTTCGAATGAATTAGAATGGATCGTGTGAGTGAATTAGAACGGATCGTACGAATGAATTAGAATAGATCGTGCGAATGAATTAGAATGGATCGTGCGAATGAATTAGAATGGATATATTCATGCGAATGAATTAGAATGGATCGTACGAATGAATTAGAATGGATACATCCATGCGATGAATTAGAATGGATCGTACGAATGAACTTGAATGGATACATTCGTGCGACTGAATTAGAATAGATCGTACGAATGAATAAGAATGGATCGTGCGAATGAATTAGAATGGATACATTCATGTGAATGAATTAGAATGGATCATACGAATAAATTAGAATGGATCATGCGAATGAATTAGAATGGATCGTACGAATGGATTAGAATGGATACATTCGTGTGAATGAATTAGAATGGATCGTACAAATGAATGAGAATGGATCGTACGAATGCATTAGAATGGATCATACGAATGAATTAGAATGGATACATTCATGCGAATAAATTAGAATGGATCGTATGAATGAATTAGAATGGGTCGAACGAATGAATTAGAATGGATCATACGAATGAATTAGAATGGATCGTACGAATGAATTAGAATGGATCGTACGAATGAATTAGAAAGGATCGTGCGATTGAATTAGAATGGATACATTCGTGCGAATGAATTAGAATGCATCGTACGAATGAATTAGAATAGTCGTACTAATGAATTAGAATGGATCGTGCGATTGAATTAGAATGGATAGATCCATGCGAATGAATTAGAATGGATTGTACGAATGAACTAGAATGGATACATTCGTGCGAATGAATTAGAATGGATCGTACGAATGAATTAGAATAGATTGTACGAATGAATTAGAATGGATACATTCATGCGAATGAATTAGAATGGATCGTAAGGATGAAATAGAGTGGATTGTACGAATGAATTAGAATGGATCATTCGAATGAATTAGAATGGATCGTACGAATGAATTAGAATGAATCGTACAAATGAATTAGAATAGATTGTGCGAATGAATTAGAATAGATCATCTGAATGAATTAGAATGAATCATACGAATGAATTAGAATGGATCGTACGAATGAATTAGAATGGATCGTACGAATGAATTAGAATGGATCGTATGAATGAATTAGAATGGATCGTGCGAATGAATTAGAATGGATACATTCGCGCGAATGAATTAGATTGATTCATGAGAATGAATTAGAATGGGTCGTTTGAGTGAATTAGAATGGATCGCCTGAATGAATTAGAATGGATACATTCGTGCGAATGAATTAGACTGGATCGTACAAATAAATTAGAATGGATCGTCCGAGTGAATTAGAATGGATCGTACGAATGAACTTGAATCGATAAATTTGTGCGACTGAATTAGAATGGATCGTCTAAATGAATTAGAATGAATCATACGAATGAATTAGAATGGATCGTATGAATGAATTAGAATGGATCGTGCGAATGAATTAGAATGGATCGTATGAATAAATTAGAATGGGTACATTCTTGCGAATGAATTAGAATGGATCGTACGAATAAATTAGAATGGATCATACGAATGAATTAGAATGGATACATTCGTGCGAATAAATTTGAATGGATCGTCTGAATGAATTAAAATCAATTATATGAATGAATTAGAATGGATCGTACGAATGAATTAGAATGGATAGTGCGATTTAATTAGAATGGATCATACGAATGAATTAGAATGGATTGTACGAATGAATTAGAATGGATCGTGTGAATGAATTAGAATGGATACATTCGTGCGAATGAGTTAGATTGATTTGGAGAATGAATTAGAATGGATCGTCCGAGTGAATTAGAATGGATCGTACGAATGAATTAGAATGGATCGTATGAATGAATTAGAGTGGATCATACGAATGAATTAGAATGGATACATTCGTGCGAATGAATTAGAATGGATCGTACAAATGAATTAGAATAGATCGTGCGCATGAATGAGAATGGATCGTCTAAATGAATTAGAATGAATCATACGAATGAATTAGAATGGATCGTATGAATGAATTAAAAAGGATACATTCGTGCGAATGAATTAGAATGGATCGTACGAATGAATTAAAAAGGATACATTCGTGCGAATGAATTAGAATGGATCGTATGAATGAATTAGAATGGGTCGAACGAATGAATTAGAATGGATCGTGCGAATGAATTAGAATGGATCGTGTGAATGAATTAGAATGGATCGTACGAATGAATTAGAATGGATCGTACGAATAAATTAGAATGGATCGTACGAATAAATTAGAATGGATACATTCGTACGAATGAATTAGAATGGATCGTGTGAATGAATTAGAATAGAATTTACGAATGAATTAGAATGGATCGTACGAATGAATTAGAATGGATCGTACGAATGAATTACATTCGTACGATCCATTCTTATTCATTCGTATGATCCATTCTAATTCATTCGTACAGTCTATTCTAATTCATTCGTACGATCCATTCTAATTCATTCGCACGAATGTATCCATTCTAGTTCATTTGTATGATCCATTCTAATTCATTCGCATGGATGTATCCATTTTAATTCATTCGTACGATCCATTCTAATTCATTCATACGATCCATTCTAATTCATTCACAGGATCCATTCTAATTTATTCATACGATCCATTCTAATTCATTCGTATGATCCATTCTAATTCATTCGTACAATCCATTCTAATTCATTCTTACGATCCATTCTAATTCATTCATACGAATGTATCCATTCTAATTCATTCGCACGATCCATTCTAATTCATTCGTACGATCTATTCTAATTCAGTCGCATGAATGTATCTATTCAAGTTCATTCGTATGATCCATTCTAATTCCCTCGGACGATCCATTCTAATTAATTCATATGATCTAGTCTAATTCATTCGCACGAATGTATCCATTCAAATTCATTCATATGATCCATTCTAATTCATTCGCACGAATGTATCCATTCTATTTCATTCGTACGATCCATTCTAATTCATTCGCATGGATTTATCCATTCTAATTCATTCGTACGATCCATTCTAATTCATTCATACGATCCATTCTAATTCATTCGCACGAATGTATCCATTCAAATTCATTCGCACGATCCATTCTAATTCATTCGCACGATCTATTCTAATTCATTCGTACGATCCATTCTAATTCATTCGTACGTTACATTCTACTTCATTCGCACAAATTTATCCATTCTAATTCATTCGTACGATCCATTCTAATTTATTCATATGAATATATCCATTCTATTTCATTCGTACGATCCATTCTAATTCATTCATACGATCCATTCTAATTTATTCGTTTGATCCATTTTAATTCAATCGCACGATCCATTCTAATTCATTCGTACGAACCATTCTAATTCATTCGTACGATCCATTCTAATTCATTAGTACGATCCATTCTAATTCATTCGTATGATCCATTCTAATTTATTCGTACAATGTAATCTAATTCATTCGTACGATCCATTCTAATTCATTCGCACGAATATATCTATTCAAATATATTTGTACGATCCATCCTAATTCATTCGCATGATCCATTCTAATTCATTCGTACGAATGTATCCATTCTAATTCATTCGTATGATCCATTCTAATTCATTCGTACGATCCATTCTAATTTATTCGTACGATCCATTCTAATTCATTCACACGAATGTATCCATTCTAATTCATTCCATTCTAATTCATTCGTATGATCCATTCAAATTCATTTGCATGGATGTATCCATTCTAATTCATTTGTACAATCCATTCTATTTCATTCGTATGATCCATTCTAATTCATTCATACGAGTGAATTAGAATGGATACATTCGTACGAATGAATTAGAATGGATTGTACGAATGAATTAGAATGGATACATCCATGCAAATGAATTTGAATGGTTCATACGAATGAATTAGAATGGATCGTGCGAATGAATTGGAATGGATACATTCGTGCGAATGAATTAGAATGGAGCGTACGAATGAATTAGAATGGATCGTACGAATGAATTAGAATGGATACATTCGTATGAATGAATTAGAATGGATCATGTGAATGAATTAGAATGGATCGTACAAATATATTAGAATGGATACATTCGTGCGAATGAATTAGAATGGATCGTACAAATGAATTAGAATGGATTGTACGAATAAATTAGAATGGATCATACGAATGAATTAGAATGGATCGTACGAATGAATTAGAATAGATCGTATGAATGAATTAGAATGGATCGTACGAATGAATAAGAATAGATCGTGCGATTGAATTAGAATGGATCATATGAATGAATTAGAATAGATCGTGTCAATGAATTAGAATGGATCGTACGAATGAATGAGAATGGATACATTCGTACGAATAAATTAGAATTGATCGTACGAATGATTTAGAATTGATCATACGAATGAATTAGAATGGATACATTTGTGCGAATGAATTAGAATGGATCGTACGAATGAATTAGAATGGATACATCCATGCGAATGAATTAGAGTAGATCTTGCGAATGAATTCGAATGGATCGTGCGAATGAATTAGCATGGATACATTCGTGCGAATGAATTAGAATGGATCATGCGAATGAATTAGAATGGATACATCCATACGAATGAATTAGAATGGATCGTACGAATGAACTAGAATGGATACATTTGTGTGAATGAATTAGAATGGATCGTACGAACGAATTAGAATGGATCGTACGAATGAATTAGAATGGATACATCCATACAAATGAATTTGAATGGATCATACGAACGAATTAGAATGGATCGTGCGAATGAATTAGAATGGATCGTATGAATGAATTAGAGTAGATAATACGAATGAATTAGAATGGATACATTCGTGCGAATGAATTAGACTGGATCGTACGAATGAATTAGAATGGATCGTCCGAGTGAATTAGAATGGATCGTTCGAATGAACTTGAATGGATACATTCGTGCGACTGAATTAGAATAGATCATACGAATGAATTAGAATGGATCGTGCGAATGAATTAGAATGGATCGTACGAATGAATTAGAATGGATCGTTCGAATGAATTAGAATGGATCGTGCGAATGAATTAGAATGGATTATACGAATGAATTAGAATGGATCATTCGAATGAATTAGAATGGGTCGTGCGAATGAATTAGAATGAATACATTCGTGCGAATGAATTAGAATGGATCGTACGAATGAATTAGAATGGACCGTACGAATGAATTAGAATGGATCGTATGAATGAATTAGAGTGGATCATACGAATGAAATAGAATGGATACATTCGTGCGAATAAATTAGAATGGATCGTACGAATGAATTAGAATAGATCGTGCGAATGAATTAGAATGGATCATCTGAATGAATTAGAATGAATAATACGAATGAATTAGAATGGATCAAATGAATGAATTAGAATGGATCGATTGAATGAATTAGAATGGATCATACGAATAAATTAGAATGGATACATTCATGCGAATGAATTAGAATGGATCGTACGAATGAATTAGAATGGATTGTACGAATGAATTAGAATGGATCATACGAATGAATTAGAATGGATCATACGAATGAATTAGAATGGATACATTCGTGCGAATGAATTAGAATGGATCGTACGAATGAATTAGAATAGATCGTGCGAATGAATTAGAATGGATCGTCTGAATGAATTAGAATGAATCATACGAATGAACTAGAATGGATCATATGAATGAATTAGAATGGTTCGTACGAATGAATTAGAATGCATCATACGAATGAATTAGAATGGATACATTCGTGCGAATAAATTAGAATGGATCATACGAATGAATTAGAATAGATCGTGCGAATGAATTAGAATGGATCGTCTGAATGAATTAGAATGGATCGTACGAATGAAGTAGAATGGATCGTACGAGTGAATTAGAATGGATCGTACGAATAAATTAGAATAGATCGTGCGAATGAATTAGAATAGATCGTACGTATGAATTAGAATGGATCGTACGAATGAATTAGAATGGATACATTCCTGCAAATGAATTAGAATGGATCGTACGAATGAATTAGAATGGATCGTTCGAATGAATTAGAATGGATCGTGCGAATGAATTTGAATGGATCGTACAAATGAATTAGAATGGATCTTTCGAATGAATTAGAATGGATCGTGCGAATGAATTAGAATGGATACATTCATGCGAATAAATTAGAATGTATTGTACGAATGAATTAGAATGGATCGTACTAATGAATTAGAATGGATCGTATGAATGAATTAGAATGGATCATACGAATGATTTAGAATGGATACATTCGTGCGAATGAATTAGAATAGATCGTACGAATGATTTAGAATGGATCGTGCGAGTGAATTAGAATGGATCGTACGAATGAATTAGAATCGATCATTCGAATGAATTAGAATGGATCGTGCGAGTGAATTAGAATGGATCGTACAAATGAACTAGAATCGATCCTGCGAATGAATTAGAAAGGATCGTGCGAATGAATTAGAATGGATACATTCGTGTGAATGAAATAGAATGGATCGTACGTAAGAATTAGAATCGATACATCCCTGCGAATGAATAAGAATGGATCGTACGAATGAACTAGAATGGATATATTTGTGCAAACGGATTAGAATGGATCGTACGAATGAATTAGAATGGATCATACGAATGAATTAGAATGGATACATTTGTGCGAATGAATTAGACTGGATTGTACGAATGAATTAGAATGGATCGTCCTAGTGAATTTGAATGGATCGTACGAATGAACTTGAATGGATAAATTCGTGCGACTGAATTAGAATAGATCGTACGAATGACTTAGCATGGATCGTGCGAATGAATTAGAATAGATCGTGCGAGTGAATTAGAATGGATCGTCTAAATGAATTAGAATGAATCATACGAATGAATTAGAATAGATCGTATGAATGAATTTGAATGGATCATGCGAATGAATTAGAATGGTTCGTGCGAAGGAATTAGAATGGAAACATTCGAGCAAATGAATTAGAATGGATCGTACGAATGAATTAGAATGGATAGTACGAATGAATTAGAATAGATTGAACAAATGAATTAGAATGGATACATTGGTGTGAATGAATAAGAATGGATCGTACGAATAAATTAGAATGGATACATTCATGCGAATAAATTAGAATGAATCTTACTAATGAATTAGAATGGATAGATTCGTGCGAATGAATTAGAATGGATTGAATTAGAATGAATCGTATGAATGAATAAGAATTGATCGTACGAATAAATTAGAATCGATCGTACGAATGAATTAGAATGGATCATACGAATAAATTAGAATGGATCGTGCGAATGAATTAGAATGGATCGTACGAATGAATTATAATGGAATGTGCGAATGAGTTAGAATGGATAGTACAAATGAATTAGAATAGATCGTGCGAATGAATTAGAATGGATCGTGCGAATTAATTAGAATGGATCGTGCGAATGAATTAGAATGGATCGTGCGAGTGAATTAGAATGGATCGTACTAATGAATTAGAATGGATCATGCGAATGAATTAGAATGGATCGTACGAATGAATTAGAATAGATCGTACGAATGAATTAGAACGGATACATTTGTACGAATGAATTAGAATGGATCATGCGAATGAATTAGAATGGATCGTACAAATATATTAGAATGGATACATTCGTGCGAATGAATTAGAATGGATCGTACGAATGAATTAAAATGGATCGTGCGAATGAATTAGAATTGATACATTCGTGCGAATGAATTAGAATGGATCGCATGAATGAATTAGAATAGATTGTACGAACGAATTAGAATGGATACATTCGTGTGAATGAATTAGAATGGATCGTACGAATGAAATTGAATGGATTGTACGAATGAATTAGAATGGATTGTACGAATAAACTTGTATGGATACATTCGTGCGAATGAATTAGAATGGATCGTCTGTGTGAATTAGAATGGATCGTATGAATGAATTAGAATGGATCGTATTAATGAATTAGAGTGGATCAGACGAATGAATTAGAATGGATCGTACGAATGTAATTCATTCGTACGATCCATTCTAATTCATTCGTACGATCCATTCTAATTCATTCGTACGATCCATTCTAATTCATTCGTACAATCCATTCTATTCATTCGTACGATCCATTCTAATTCATTCGCACGAATGTATCTATTCTAATATACTTGTACGATCCATTCTAATTCATTCGCATGATCCATTCTAATTCATTCGTATGAATGTATCCATTCTAATTCATTCGTACGATCCATTCTAATTCATTTTTACGATCAATTTTAATTCATTTGTATGATCCATTCTAATTCATTCGTACGATCCATTCTAATTCATTCGTATGATCCATTCTAGTTCATTCGCATGATCCATTCTAATTTATTCGAACGATCCATTCTAATTCATTCGTACGATCCATTCTAATGCATTCGTACGATCCATTCTAATTCATTTGTACGATCCATTCTAATTTATTCACACGATCCATTCAAATTCATTTGCACGATCCATTCTAACTCATTCGTTCGACCCATTCTAATTCATTCATACGAACCATTCTAATTCATTCGTAAGATCCATTCTAATTCATTCGCATGAATGTATCCATTCTAATTCATTCGTACGATCCATTCTAATGCATTCGTATGATCCATTCTAATTCATTCATACGAATGTATCTATTCTAATTCATTCGTACGATCTATTCTAATTCATTCGTATGATCCATTCTAATTCATTCGTATGATCCATTCTAATTCATTAGTACGATCCAATCTAATTCACTCGCACGATCCATTCTAATTCATTCACACGATCCATTCTAATTCATTCGCACGATCTATTCTAATTCATTTGTACTATCCATTCTAACTCATTCACACATTCCATTCTAATTCATTCGTACGATCCATTCTAATTCATTCGCACGATCCATTCTAATTTATTCGTAAGATCCATTCTAATTCATTCGTACGATCCATTCCAATTCATTTGCACGAATGTATCCATTCTAATTCATTCGTACGATCCATTCTAATTCATTCATACGATCCATTCTAATTCATTCGTACGATCCATTCTAATTCATTTGTACGATCCATTCTAATTCATTCGCACGAATGTATCCATTCTAATTCATTCGCACGATCCGTTCAAATTCATTCGAACGATCCATTCTAATTCATTCGCACGAATGTATCCATTCTAATTCATTCGTATGATCCACTCTAATACATTCATACGATCCATTCTAATTCATTCATACGATCCATTCTAATTCATTCGTACGATCCATTCTAATTCATTCGCACGAATGTATCCATTCTAATTCATTCACACGATCCATTCTAATTCATTCGAATGATCCATTCTAATTCATTCATACAATCTATTCTAATTCATTCGCACGATCCATTCTAATTCATTCGAATGATCCATTCTTATTCATTCGTACAATCCATTCTGATTCATTCGTACGATCCATTCTAATTCATTCGGATCATATGAATGAATTATAATGGATACATTCGTGCGAATGAATTAGAATGGATCGTACGAATTAATTAGAATAGATCGTGCGAATGAATTTGAATGGATCGTCTGAATAAATTAGAATGAATCATACGGATGAATTAGAATTGATCGTATGAATGAATTAGAATGGTTCGTACGAATGAATTAGAATGGATCATACGAAGGAATTAGAATGGATACATTCGTGCGAATGAATTAGAATGGATCGTACGAATGAATTAGATTAGATCGTGCGAATGAATTAGAATTGATCGTCTGAATGAATTAGAATGAATCATACGAATGAATTAGAATGGATCGTATGAATGAATTAGAATGGATCGTGCGAATGAATTAGAATGGATCATACGAATAAATTAGAATGGATACATTTGTGTGAATGAATTAGAATGGATCGTACGAAGGAATTAGAATAGATCGTACGAATGCATTAGAATGGATCGTGCGATTGAATTAGAATGGATCATACGAATGAATTAGAATGTTCTAATTTTTTCATATGATCCATTCTAATTCATTTGTACGATCTATTCTAATTCATTCGTACGATCCAATATTATTCATTCATAGGATCCATTCTAATTCATTCCATTCTAATTCATTCGCATGAATGTATCCATTCTAATTCATTAGTAAGATCCATTCTAATTTATTCGCACGAATGTATCCATTCTAATTCATTCGTACAATCCATTCTAATTCACTCGGACGATCCATCATAATTCATTCGTACGATCCATTCTAATTCATTCGTTCGATTCATTCCAATTCATTCGCACGAATGTATCCATTCTAATTCATTCACACAATCCATTCTAATTTATTCACACGATCCATTCTAATTCATTCATACGATCCATTCTAATTCATTCAAATGATTCATTCTAATTCATTCAGACGATCCATTCTAATTCATTCGCACGATTAATTCTAATTCATTCGTACGATCCATTCTAATTCAATCGCACGATCCATTCTAATTCATTCGTACGATCCATTCTAATTCATTCGCACGTATGTATCCATTCTAATTCATTTGTACGATCTATTCTAATTCAGTCGCACGAATGTATCCATTCTAATTCATTCGTACGATCTATTCTAATTCAGTCGCACGAATGTATCCATTCAGGTTCATTCGTACGATCCATTCTAATTCACTCGAATAATCCATTCTAATTCATTCGTACGATCTAGTCTAATTCATTCGCACGAATGTATCCATTCTAATTCATTCGTATGATCCATTCTAATTCATTCGTACGAACCATTCTAATTCATTCATAGGATCCATTCTAATTCATTTGTATGATTCATTCTAATTCATTCAGACGATCCATTCTAATTCATTCGCACGATCTATTCTAATTCATTCGTACGATCCATTCTAATTTATTCGCGCGAATGTATCCATTCTAATTATTCGTATGATCCACTCTAATTCATTTGTACGATCCATTCTAATTCACTCGTACGATCCATTCTAATTCATTCGTATGATCCATTCTAATTCATTAGCACGAATGTATCCATTCTAATTCATTCGAACAATCCATTCTAATTCATTTGAACGATCCATTCTAATTCATTCGTATGATCCAATCTAATTCACTCGGATGATCCATTCTAATTGATTCTCACGAATCAATCTAATTCATTCGCATGAATGTATCCATTCAAGTTCATTCATACGATCCATTCTAATTCATTTGTACAATCGATTCTATTTCATTCGTACGATCTATTCTAATTCATTCGCACGAATGTATCCATTCTAATTCATTCGTACAATTTATTTTAAGTCATTCGTACGATTCATTCTAATTCATTCGCACGAATGTATCCATTCTAATTCATTCGCACTATCCATTCTAATTTATTTGAACGATCCATTCTATTTCATTCGTACAATCCATTCTAATTCACTCGCACGATCCATTCTAATTCATTCGAACGATCCATTCTAATTCATTCGTACGATCCATTCTAATCCATTCGTTCGATCCATTCTAATTCATTCATAAGATCCATTCTAATTCATTCGCACGAATGTATCAATTCTAATATATTTGTACGATCCATTCTAATTCATTCGCCCGATCCATTCTAATTCATTCATACGATCCATTCTAATTCATTCATATGATTCATTCTAATTCATTCAGACGATCCATTCTAATTCATTCGCATAATCTATTCTAATTCATTCGTACAATCCATTCTAATTCATTCGCACACTTGTATCAATTCTAATTCATTCGTATGATCCACTCTATTTCATTCATATGATCCATTCTAATTCATTCGTACGATCCATTCTAGTTCATTCGTACGATCCATTCTAATTCATTCGCACGAATGTATCCATTCTAATTCATTCGCACAATCCATTCTAATTCATTCGAACGATCCATTCTAATTCATTCGTACGATCCATTCTAATTCATTCGCACGATCCATTCTAATTCATTCGAACGATCCATTCTAATTCATTCGTATGATCCATTCTAATTCATTCGTACGATCCATTCTAATTCATTCGTGCGATCCATTCTAATTCATTCGTATGATCCATTCTAATTTATTCGTACGATCCATTCTAATTCATTCGCATAATCTATTCTAATTCATTCGTATGATCCAACCTAATTCATTCGCACGAATATATCCATTCTAATTCATTCGTACGATCCATTCTAATTTATTCGTACGATCCATTCTAATTCATTCACACGATCCATACTAATTCATTCCAATGATCCATTCTAATTCATTCGCACGAATGTATCCATTCTAGTTCATTCATACGGTCCATTCCAATTCATTCGCAAGGATGTATCCATTCTAATTCATTCGCACGATCCATTCTAATTCATTCATACGATCCATTCTATCTCATTTGCATAAATGGATCCATTTATTCGAATGATACATTCTAATTCATTCGTACGATCCAGGCTAATTTATTCGTACGAATGTAACCATTCTAATTCGTTCGTACGATCCATTTTAATTCATTCGTACGATCCATTCTAATCCATTCGTAAGATCCATTCTAATTCATTCGTACGATCCATTCTAATTCATTCGCACGAATGTATCCATTCTAATTCATTCGTATGATCCATTCTAATTCATTCGTACAATCCGTTCAAATTTATTTATACAATCCATTCTAATTCATTCGTATGAATGTATCCATTCTAATTCATTCGCATGATCCATTCTAATTCATTCGTACGATCCATTCTAATTCATTCGTACGATCCATTCTAATTTATTCGTACGAATGTATCCATTCTAATTCATTCGTAGGATCCATTCTAATTCATTCACACGATTCATTCTAATTCTTTCATATGATCCATTGTAATTAATTCGCACGATCCATTCTAATTCATTCGTACGATCTATTCTAATTCATTCGTACGATCCATTCTAATTCATTCGTACGATCCATTCAAATTCATTCGCACGAATCTATCCATTCTAATTCATTAATATGATCCACTCTAATTCATTAGTACGATCCATTCTAATTCATTCGATCGATTTATTCTAATTCATTCATACAATCCATTCTAATTCATTCGCACATTCCATTCTAATTCATTCGCACGATCCATTCTAATTCATTCGCACGATCCATTCTAATTCATTCGCACGATCCATTCTAATTCATTCGCACGATCCATTCTAATTCATTCGTATGATCCATTCTTATTTGCACGATCAATTCTAATTCATTCGTACGATCCATTCTAATTCATTCGTTCGATCCATTCTAATTCATTCGTTCGATCCATTCTAATTCATTCGTACGATCCAATCTAATTTATTCGTACGAACCATTCTAATTCATTCATACGATCCATTCTAATTCATTCGTATTATTCATTCTAATTCATTCAGACGATCCATTCTAATTCATTCGCACGATCTATTATAATTTATTCGTACGATCCAGTCTAATTCATTCGCACGAATGTATCCATTCTAATTCATTCGCACGATCCATTCTAATTCATTCGTGCGATCTATTCTAATTCAGTCACACGAATGTATCCATTGTAATTTATTCGTACGATCCATTCTAATTCATTCGTATGATCCATTCTAATTCATTTGAACGATCCATTCCAATTCATTCAGACGATCCATTCCAATTTATTCGCACGAATGTATCCATTCTAATTCATTTGCACGATCCATTCTAATTCATTCTTACGATCCATTCTAATTCATTCGTACGATCCATTCTAAATCATTCACACGAATGTATCTATTCTAATTTATTCGTATGATCCATTCTTATTCATTCGCACGATCCATTCTAATTCATTCATACGATCCATTCTAATTCATTAGTATGATTCATTCTAATTCATTCTGACGATCCATTCAAATTCATTCGCATGATCTATTCTAATTCATTCATATGATCCATTCAAATTCATTCGCTGCGAATGAATTAGAATGGATCATCTGAATGAATTAGAATGAATCATACGAATGAATTAGAATGGATCGTATGAATGAATTAGAATGGATCGTGCGAATGAATTAGAATGGATCTTACGAATGAATAAGAATGGATCGTATGAATGAATTCGAATGGATCGTACGAATGAATTAGAATGGATATATTCGTACAAATAAATTAGAATAGATCATGCGAATGAATTAGAATGGATCGTACAAATATATTAGAATGGATACATTCGTACGAATGAATTAGAATGGATCATACGAATGAATTAGAATGGATCGTACGAATGAATTAGAATGGATCATGTGAATGAATTAGAATGGATCGTACAAATGAATTAGAGTGGATCATGCGAACGCATTAGAGTGGATCGTACGAATGAACTTAAATGGATACATTCGTGCGACTGAATTAGAATAGATCGTACGAATGAATTAGAATGGATCGTGCGAATGAATTAGAATGGATACATTCGTGCGATTGAATTAGAATGGATCGTACAAATGAATTAGAATGGATCATAATGAATTAGAATGGATCGTATGAATGAATTAAAATGGATCGAATGAATGAATTAGAATAGATCGTACGAATGAATTAGAATGGATCGTACGAATGAAATAGAATGGATTGTACGAATGAATTAGAATGGATACATCCATGCAAATGAAATAGAATGGATTGTACGAATGAATTAGAATGGATACATCCATGCAAATGAATTTGAATGGATCATACGAATGAATTAGAATGGATCGTGCGAATGAATTAGAATAGATACATTCGTGCGAATGAATTAGAATGGATCGTACGAATGAATTAGAATGGATCGTACGAATGAATTAGAGTTTATCATACGAATGAATTAGAATGGATACATTCGTGCGAATGAATTAGAATGGATCGTCTGAATGAATTAGAATGGATCGTTCGAATGAATTAGAATGGATTGTACGAATGAATTAGAATGGATCATACGAATGAATTAGAATAGATCATACAACTGAATTAGAATGGATCGTATGAATGAATTAGAATGGATCATACGAATGAATTAGAATGGATACATTCGTGCGAATGAATTAGAATGGATACATTCGTGCGAATGAATTAGAATGGATACATTCGTGTAAATGAATTAGAATGGATCGTACGAATGAATTAGAATGGATACATTCGTGCGAATGAATTAGAATGGATCGTACAAATGAATTAGAATAGATCGTGCGAATGAATTAAAATGGATCGTCTGAATGAATTAGAATGAATCATACGAATGAATTAGAATGGATCGTATGAATGAATTAGAATGGTTCGTACAAATGAATTAGAATCGATCATACGAATGAATTAGAATAGATACATTCGTATGAATGAATTAGAATGGATAAATTCGTGCGAATGAATTAGAATGGATCGTACGAATGAATTATAATAGATCGTGCAAATGAATTAGAATGGATCGTCTGAATGAATTAGAATGAATCATACGAATGAATTAGAATGGATCGTATGAATGAATTAGAATGGATCGTGCGAATGAATTAGAATGGATCGTAAGAATAAATTAGAATGGATACATTCGTGTAAATGAATAAGAATGGATCATACGAATGAATTAGAATGGATCGAATGGATCGTGCGATTGAATTAGAATGGATCATACAAATGAATTAGAATGTTCTAATTCATTCACATGATCCATTCTAATTCATTCATACGATCCATTCTAATTCATTCGTACGATCCATTCTTATTCATTCGTACGATCCATTCTAATTCAATCCATTCTAATTCATTCGCACGAATGTATCCATTCTAATTCATTAGTAAGATCCATTCTAATTTATTCACAGGAATGAATCCATTCTAATTCATTCGTACGATCCATTCTAATTCACTCGGATGATCCATCATAATTCATTCGTACGATCCATTCTAATTCATTCGCACGAATGTATCCATTCTAATTCATTCGTATAATCTATTTTAATTCATATGTACGATCCATTCTAATTCATTCATACGATCCATTCTAATTCATTCGCACGAATGTATACATTCTATTTATTCGCACGATTCATTCTAATTTATTCGTACGAATGTATCCATTCTAATTCATTCGTACGATCCATTCTAATACATTCACACGATCCATTCTAATTCATTCGTATGATTCATTTTAATTCATTCAGACGAACCATTCTAATTCATTCGCATGATCAATTCTAATTCATTCGTACGATCCATTCTAATTCATTCGCATGAATGTATCCATTCTAATTCATTCATACGATCCATTCTAATTCATCTGTATGATTCAATTTAATTCATTCAGACGATCCATTCTAATTCATTCGCACGATCTATTCTAATTCATTCGTACGATCCATTCTAATTCATTCGCACGAATGTATACATACTAATTCATTCGGACGATCCATTCTAATTTATTAGCACGAATGTATCCATTCTAATTCATTCGTACGAATGTATCCATTCTAATTCATTCATACGATCCATTCTAATTCATTAGCACGATCTATTCTAATTCATTCGCACGATCTATTCTAATTCATTCGTACTATCCATTCTAATTCATTCATACGATCCATTCTTATTCATTCGTACGATTTAATCTAATTCATTCGCACGAATGTATCCTTTCTAATTCATTCATACGATCCATTCTAATTTATTTGTACGATCCATTCTAATTCAATCAAACGATCCATTCTAATTCATTCGTACGATCCATTCTAAATTATTCGTATGATCCATTCTAATTTATTCGCACGATCTATTCTAATTCATTCGTATGATCTATTCTAATTCATTCGCACGAATGTATCCATTCTAATTCATTCGTACGATCCATTCTAATTCATTCGTACGATCCATTCTAATTCATTCGCACGATCCATACTAATTCATTCGAATGATCCATTCTAATTTATTCGAATGAATGTATCCATTCTAGTTCATTCATACGATACATTCTAATTCATTCGCATGGATGTATCCATTCTAATTCATTCGCACGATCCATTCTAATTCATTCGTATGATCCATTCTAATTCATTTGCATGGATGGATCCATTCTAGTTCATTCGTACGAAAGTATCCATTCTAATTTATTCGTACGATCCATTCTAATTCACTCGTACGATCCAGTCTAATTCATTCGCACGAATGTATCCATTCTAATTCATTCGCACGATCCATTCTAATTTATTCGTACGATCTATTCTAATTCAGTCGCACGAATGTATCCATTCAAGTTCATTCGTACGATCTATTCTAATTCATTCGCATGATCCATTCTAATTCAGTCGCATGAATGTATCCATTCAAGTTCATTCGTACGATCCATTCTAATTCATTCGTACGATCCATTCTAATTCATTCGTACGATCCATTCTAATTCATTCGTACGATCAATTCTAATTCATTCGCATGATCCATTCTAATTCATTCGTACGATCCATTCTAATTTATTCGCACGAATGTATCCATTCTAATTCATTCGTACGAACCATTCTAATTCATTCACATGATCCATTCTAATTAATTCGCACGATCCATTCTAATTCATTCACATGATCCATTCTAATTCATTCGTACGATCCATTCTAATTCATTCGTACGATCCATTCTTAGTCATTCGTAAGATCCCTTCTAATTCATTCGCACGAATATATTCATTCTAATTCATTCGTACGATCCATTCTAATTTACTCGGACGATCCATTCTAATTCATTCGTATAATCTATTCTAATTCATTCATACTATCCATTCTAATTCATTCATAATATCCATTCCAATTTATTCGTAGGATCCATTCTAATTCATTCATACGATCCATTCTAATTCATTCGTACGAATGTATTCATTCTAATTCATTCGTACGATCCATTCTAATTCATTCGCACGATCCAATCAAATTCATTCGTACGATCCATTCTAATTCATTCGTATGATCCATCACGATCCATTCTAATTCACTCGCACGATCCATTCTAATTTATTCGTACGATCCATTCTAGCTCATTCGTATGATCCATCCTAATTCATTCATACGATCCGTTCTAATTCATTCGTATGATTCATTCTAATTCATTCAGATGATCCATTCTAATATATTCGAACGATCCATTCTATTTCATTCGTACGATCCATTCTAATTCATTCGCAGGAATGTATCCATTCTAATTCATTCGTACGATCGTACGATCCATTCTAATTAATTCGTACGATCCAGTCTAATTCATTCGTATGATCCATTCTTATTCACTCGCATGAATATATCGATTCTAGCTCATTCGTACGATCTATCCTAATTTATTTATATGATCCATTCTAATTCATTCGTACGATCTATTCTAATTCATTCGTACTATCCATTCTAATTCATTCGAAAGATCCATTCTAATTCATTTGCACGATCTATTCTAATTCATTTGCATGGATGTATCCATTCTAATTCACTCGTACGATCCATTCTAATTCATTCGTATGAATATATCCATTCTAATTCATTCGTATGAATGAAATAGAATGGATCGTACGAATGAAATAGAATGGATTGAACGAATGAATTAGAATGTATACATCCATGCAAATGAATTTGAATGGATCATACAAATGAATTAGAATGGATCGTACGATCTATTCTAATTCTTTCTTATGATCCATTCTAATTCATTCATACGATCCATTCTAATTTATTCGTATGATCCATTCTAATTCATTCGCACGAATGTATCCATTCTAATTCAATCGCACGATCCATTCTAATTCATTCACACGATCCATTCTAATTCATTCGTTCGACCCATTCTAATTCATTCGCACGATCCATTCTAATTCATTCATACGATCCAATCTAATTCATTCATATGACTCATTCTAATTCATTCAGACGATCCATTCTAATTCATTCGCATGATCTATTCTAATTCATTCGTACGATCCATTCTAATTCATTCATATGATTCATTCTAATTCATTCGTATGATCCATTCTAATTCATTCGTACGATCCATTCCAATTCATTCGCACGATGTATCCATCCTAATTCATTAGCACGATCCATTCTAATTCATTCGAACGATCCAATCTAATTCAGTCGCACGAATGTATCCATTCAAGTTCATTCGTACGATCCATTCTAATTCACTCGTACGATCCATTCTAATTCATTCGCTCGATCCATTCTAATTCATTCACGATCCATTCTAATTCATTCATACGATCCATTCTAATCCATTCGTATGATTCGTTCTAATTCATTCAGAGGATCCATTCTAATTCATTCGTACGATCCATTCTAATTCATTCGTACGATCTATTCTAATTCATTCGTATGATCCACTCTAATTCATTCGCATGATTGTATCTATTCTAATTCATTCGTACGAATGAATTAGAATGGATCGTACGAATGAAATAGAATGGATTGTACGAATGAATTAGAATGGATCATGCGAATGCATTAGATGGATCATGCGAATGAACTTGAATGGATACATTCGGCGACTGAATTAGAATAGATCGTACGAATGAATTAGAATGGATCGTACGAATGAATTAGAATGGATCGTACGAATGAATTAGAATGGATCATATGAATGAATTAGAATGGATCGTGCAAATTAATTACAATGGATCATATGAATGAATTAGAATGGATCGTGCGAATGAATTAGAATGGATCGTACGAATGAAATAGAATGGATTGTACGAATGAATTAGAATGGATCGTACGAATGAATTAGAATGGATCGTACGAATGAATTAGAATGGATCGTATGAATGAATTAGAATGGATCGTGTGAATGAATTAGAATAGATCCTAGAAATGAATTAGAATGGATCGTAAGAATGAATTAGAATGGATCGTATGAATGAATTAGAGTGGATCATACAAATGAATTAGAATGGATACATTCGTGTGAATGAATTAGAGTGGATCATACGAATGAATTAGAATGGATACATTCGTGCGAATGAATTAGAATGGATCGTACGAATGAATAAGAATGGATCGTAGGAATGAATTAGAATGGATCGTACGAATGAATTAGAACAAATCATATGAATGAATTAGAATGGATCGTATGAATGAATTAGACTGGATCGTCCGAGTGAATTAGAATGAATCGTATGAATAAATTAGAATGGACACATTCGCGCGAATGAATTAGAATGGATCGTACAAATGAATTAGAATCAATCGTACGAATGAATTAGAATAGATCGTGCGAATGAATTAGAATGGATCGTCTGAATGAATTAGAATGAATCGTAAGAATGAATTAGAATGGATCGTACGAATGAATTAGAATGGATACATTCGTGCGAATGAATTAGAATGGATCGTACGAATGAATTAGAATGGAATGTGCGAATGAATTAGAATGGATCGTACGAATGAATTAGAATGGATCGGTCGAATAAATTAGAATGGATCATTTGAATAAATTAGAATGGATCGTACGAATGAATTTGAATGGATACATTCCTACGAATGAACTAGAATGGATCATTCGAATGAATTAGAATGGATCCTATGAATGAATTAAATGGATCGTACGAATGAATTAGAATGGATCGTGTGAATGAATTAGAATGTATCATACGAATGAATTAGAATGGATACATTCGTATGAATAAATTAGAATGGATCGTACGAATAAATTTGAATGGATACATCCATGCGAATGAATTAGACTAAATCGCAAGAATGAACTAGAATGTATACATTCGTGAATGGATCGTACGAATGAATTAGAATGGATCGTACAAATGCATTAAAATGGATCATACAAATGAATTAGAATGGATCGTACAAATGAATTAGAATGGATCGTACAAATGAATTAGAATGGATCGTACGAATGAATTAGAATAGATCGTGCGAATTAATTACAATGGATCATATGAATGAATTAGAATGAATCATATGAATGAATTACAATGGATCGTATGAATGAATTAGAATTGATCGTACGAATGAATTAGAATTGATCGTACGAATGAATTAGAATGGATCGTACGAATGAATTAGAATGGATCGTACGAATGCATTAGAATGGATCGTACGAATGAATTAGAATAGATCGTACGAATGAATTAGAATGGATCGTGGGAATGAATTAGAATGGATCGTTCGAATGAATTAGAATGGACAGTGCGAATGAATTAGAATAGATACATTCGTGCGAATAAATTAGAATGGATCGTACAAATGAATTAGAATAGATCGTACGAATGAATTAGAATGGATCGTATGAATGAATTAGAGTGGATCATGCGAATGAATTAGAATGGATCATACGAATGAATTAGAATAGATAGTGCGAATGAATTAGAATGGATACATTCGTGTGAATGAATTAGAATGGATCATACGAATGAATTCGAATGGATACATCCATGAGAATGAATTAGAATGGATCGTCCGAATGAATTGAATTGATCGTACGAATACATTAGAATGGATCGTGCGATTAAATTAGAATGGATCATATGAATGAATTTGAATGGATCGTTCGAATGAACTAGAATGGATCGTGCGAATGAATTAGAATGGATACATTCGTGCGAATGAATTAGAATGGATTGTATGAATGAATTAGAGTGGATCATGCGAATGAATTAGAATGGATCGTGCAAATGAATTAGAATGGATCGTACGAATGAATTAGAATAGATCGTACGAATAAATTAGAGATGGATCGTTCGAATGTATTAGAATGGATACATTCGTGCGAAAGAATTAGAATGGATCGTACGAATGAATTAGAATGGATACATCCATGCAAATGAATTAGAATGGATCGTACGAATGAATTAGAATGGATCGTTCGAATGAATTAGAATGGATCATGTGAATGAATTAGAATGGATACATCCATGCAAAAGAATTTGAATGGATCATACGAATAAATTAGAATGAATCGTGTGAATGAATTAGAATGGATCGTGCGAATGAATTAGAATGGATCGTATGAATGAATTAGAATGGATACATTCGTGCGAATGAATTAGAATGGATCATCTTAATGAATTAGAATGGATAGTACGAATGAATTAGAATGGATCATATGAATAAATTAGAATGGATCGTACGAATAAATTAGAATGGTTCGTGCGAATGAATTAGAATGGAAAGTACAAATGAACTAGAATGGATACGTTCGTGCGAATGAATTAGAATGGATCGTGCGAGTGAATTAGAATGGATCGTCCGAATGAAATTTAATGGATCGTACGAATGAATTAGAATGGATCGTGCGAATGAATTAGAATGGATCGTGTGAATGAATTAGAATGGATCGTGCGAATGAATTAGAATGGATCGTGCGATTGAATTAGAATGGATCGTGCGAATGAATTAGAATGGATACATCCATGCGAATGAATTAGAATGGGTCGAACGAATGAATTAGAATGGATCATGCGAATGAATTAGAATGGAATGTGCGAATGAATTAGAATAATCCTTCGAATAAAATATAATGGATTGTACAAATGAATTAGAATAGATCGTACGAATGAATTAGAATGGATCGTACGAATGAATTAGATTGGATAATGCGAATGAATTAGAATAGATCGTACAAATGAATTAGAATGGATCGTTCGAATGAATTAGAATGGTTCGTACGAATGAATTAGAATGGATCATACAAATGAATTAGAATTGATCGTACGAATGAATTAGAATGGATCGTTCGAATGAATTGGAATGGATACATTCGTGCGAATGAATTAGAATGGATCGTACAAAAGAATTAGAATGGATAAATCCATGCGAATGGATCGTACGAATGAATTAGAATGGATCGTTCAAATGAATTAGAATTGATCGTGTGAATGAATTAGAATGGATCGTTCGAATAAATTAGAATGGATCGTGTGATTGAATTAGAATGGATACATTCGTGCGAATGAATTAGAATGGATCGTATGAATGAATTAGAGTGGATGATGCGAATGAATTAGAATGGATCGTCCGAAAGAATTAGAATGGATAGTACAAATGAATTAGAGTGGATCGTATGAATGAATTAGAATGTATCATGCGAATGAATTACAATGGATCATACAAATGAATTAGAATGGATCGTACGAATGAATTAGAATGGATCGTACGAATGAATTAGATTGGATACATTCGTGTGAATGAATTAGAATGGATCATGCGAATGAATTAGAATGGATCGTACGAATTAATTAGAATGGATCGTCCGAATGAAATAGAATGGATTGTACGAATGAATTAGAATGGATCGTGTGAATGAATTAGAATGGATCATACGAATGAAATAGAATGGATCGTGCGATTGAATTAGAATGGATCGTACGAATGAATTAGAACGGATACATCCATGCAAATGAATTAGAATGGGTCGAACGAATGAATTAGAATGGATCATGCGAATGAATTAGCATGGAATGTGCGAATTAATTAGAATGGATCGTCCGAATAAAATAGAATGGATTGTACGAATTAATTAGAATGGATCGTACGAATGAATCATAATGGATCGTACGAATGAATTATAATGGATCGTGCGAATGAATTTGAATGGATCCTGCGAATGAATTAGAATGGATCGTACGAATGAATTAGAATAGATCGTACGAATGAATTAGAATGGATCGTTCGAATGAATTAGAATGGGTTGTATGAATGAATTAGAATGGATCATGCGAATGAATTAGAATAAATCGTACGAATGAATTAGAATGGATCATTCGAATGAATTAGAATGGATACATTCGTGCGAATGAATTAGAATTGATCGTACGAATGAATTAGAATGGATACATCAATGCGAATAAATTAGAATGGATCGTACGAATGAATTAGAATGGATCGTTCGAATGAATTAGAATGGATCATGCGAATGAATTAGAATTGATCGTTCGAATGAATTAGAATGGATCGTGCGATTGAATTAGAATGGATACATTCGTGCGAATAAATTAGAATGGATCGTATGAATGAATTAGAGTGGATCATGCGAATGAATTAGAATGGATCGTCCAAATGAATAAGAATGGATCATACGAATGAATTAAAATGGATCGTATGAATGAATTAGAATGGATCATGCGAATGAATTAGAATGGATCATATGAATAAATTAGAATGGATCGTACGAATTAATTAGAATGAATCATACGAATGAATTAGAATGGATTACATTCGTGCGAATGAATTAGAATGGATCATGCGAATGAATTAGAATGGATCGTACGAATGAATTAGAATGGATCATAGGAATGAATTAGAATGGATTATACGAATAAATTAGAATGGATCGTGAATGAATTAGAATGGATAGAGCGAATGAATTAGAATAGATCGTACGAATGAATTAGAATGGATCGTGCGAATGAATTAAAATGGATCGTACGAATGAATTAGAATGGATACATTTGTACGAATGAATTAGAATAGATCGTATGAATGAATTAGAATGGATCGTACGAATGAATTAGAATGGATACATTCATGCGAATGAATTAGAATGGATCGTACGAATGAACTTGAATGGGTACATTCATACGAATGAATTAGAATAGATCGTACGAATGAATTAGAAGAGATCGTGCGAATGAATTAGAATGGATACATTCGTGCGAATGAATTAGAATGGATCGTACGAATGAATTGAAATGGATCATGTGAATGAATTAGAATGGATCGTATGAATGAATTTGAATGGATCGTAAGAATGAATTAGAATGGATCGTCCGAATGAATTAGAATGGATCGTACGAATAAATTAGAATGGATCGTCCGAATGAATTAGAATGGATCATGTGAATGAATTAGAATGGATCGTACGAATGAATTAGAATGGATCGTATGAATGAATTAGAATGGATCGTCCGAATGAATTAGAATGGATCGTAGGAATGAATTAAAATGTATCGTTCGAATGAATTAGAATGGATCATTCGAATGAATTAGAATGGATTGTACGAATGAATTAGAATGGATCGTATGAATGAATTAGAATGGATTGTTCAAATGAATTAGAATGGATCGTACGAATGAATTAGAATGTAATGTGCAAATGAATTAGAATGGAATGTGTGAATGAATTAGAATTAATCATACGAATGAATTAGAATGGATCGTGCGAATGAATTAGAATGGATTGTTTGAATGAATTAGAATGGATCGTTTGAATGAATTAGAATGGATCGTGCAAGTGAATTAGAATGGATCGTACGAATGAATTAGAATGAATCAAACGAATGAATTAGAATGGATCATATGAATGAATTAGAATGGATCGTCCGAGTGAATTAGAATGGATCGTACAAATGAATTAGAATGGATCGTGCGAATAAACTAGAATGGATCGTACGAATGAATTAGAATGGATCGTGCAAATGAATTAGAATGGATCGTACGAATGAATTAGAGTGGATCATACGAATGAATTAGACTGGATCGTTCGAATGAATTAGAATGGATCGTGCGATTGAATTAGAATGGATCATATGAATGAATTAGAATGGATCGTGTGAATGAATTTGAATGGATTGTTCGTGCGAATGAATTAGAATGGATACATCCATGCGAATGAATTAGAATGGATCGTACGAATGAATTAGAATGGATCATAGGAATGAATTAGAATGGATCATACGAATGAATTAGAATGGATCGTACGAATGAATTAGAATGGATCATGCGAATGAATTAGAATGGATCATACGAATGAATTAGAATGGATCGTACGAATGAATTAGAATGGATTGTACGAATGAATTAGAGTGGATCGTACGAATGAATTAGAAAGGAATATGCGAATGAATTAGAATGGATCGTACGATTGAATTAGTATGGATAGTACGAATGAATTAGAATGGGTCGGGCGAATGAATTACATTGGATCGTACGAATGAATTAGAATGGATACAATCATGCGAATAAATTTGAATAGATCGTACAAATAAATTAGAATGGATCGTACGAATGAATTAGAATGGATCGTATGAATGAATTAGGATGGATCATACGAATAAGCTAGAATGGATATATTCGTGCGAATGAATTAGAATGGATCGTACGAATGAATTAGAATGGATCGTATGAATGAATTAGAATGGATCATGCGAATGAATGGATCATATGAATAAATTAGAATGGATCGTTCGAATGAATTCGAATGGGTCGTACGAATGAATTAGAATGGATATATTCGTGCGAATGAATTAGAATGGATCATGCGAATGCGCAAGAATGAATCCATTCTAATTCATTCGTACAATCCATTCTAATTCATTAGCACGATCCATTCAAATTCATTCGGACAATCCATTCTAATTCATTCGTATGATCAATTCTAATTCATTCGCGTGGATGTATCCATTCTAAATCATTCGTATAATCCATTCTAATTCATTCGAACAATCCATTCTAATTCATTCGCACATTCCATTTTAATTCATTCGTATGATCCATTCTAATTCATTCGAACGATCAATTCTAATTCATTCGAACCATTCTAATTTATTCATACGATCCACTCTAATTCATTCGCACGATCCATTCTAATTCATTCATACGATGTATTCTAATTCATTCGTACTATCTATTCTAATTAATTCGATTGAACCATTCTAATTCATTCGAACGATCCATTCTAATTCATTCGTATGATCCATTTTAATTCATTTGCATATTCCATTTTAATTCATTCGTACGATCCATTCTAATTCATTCGCACGATCCATACTAATTCATTCGAACGATCCACTATAATTCATTCATATGATCCATTCTAATTCATTCATACAATCTATTCTAATTCATTCGTACGATCCATTCTAATTTATTCGCATGATCCATTCTAATTCATTCGAACGATCCATTCTAATTCATTCGTATGATCTATTCTAATTCATTCGTACATTCCATTCTAATTCATTCGCTCGATCCATTCTAATTCATTCATACGATCCATTCTAATTCATTCAGACGATCCATTAAAATTCATTCGTACGATCCATTCTAATTCATTCGATCGATCCATTCTAATTCATTCACGATCCATTCTAATTCATTCGTACGATCTATTCTAAGCTCATTCATACGATCCAACCTAATTCATTCATACGATCCATTCTAATTCATTCGTACGATCCATTCAAATTCATTCACGATCCATTCTAATTCATTAGCATAATTGTACCCATTCTAATTCATTCGTATGATCCAATGTAATTCATTCGCACGATCCATTCTAATTCATTCGTACGATTCATTCTAATTCATTTGTATGATCCATTCTAATTCATTCGAACGATCCATTCTAATTCATTCCTACGATCCATTCTAATTCATTCGGACGATCCATTCTAATTCATTCGTACGATCCATTCTAATTCATTCGTACGATCAATTCTAATTCATTCGCACGATCCATTTAAATTCATTCGGACAATCTATTCTAATTTATTTGTATGATCCATTCAAATTCATTTGCATGGATGTATCCATTCTAATTCATTCGTATAATCCATTCTAATTCATTCGAACAATCCATTCTAATTCATTCGCACATTCCATTCTAATTCATTCGTACGATCCATTCTAATTCATTCGAACGATCAATTCTAATTCATTCGAACGATCCATTCTAATTTATTCGTACGATCCATTCTAATTCATTCGCACGATCCATTCTAATTCATTCATACGATCTATCCTAATTCATTCGTACTATCCATTCTAATTAATTCGAATGATCCATTCTAATTCATTCGAATGATCCATTCTAATTCATTCATATGATCCATTTTAATTCATTCGCACATTCCATTCTAATTCATTCGTACGATCCATTCTAATTCATTCGAACGATCCATTCTAATTCATTCGAACGATCCACTCTAATTCATTCATATGATCCATTCTAATTCATTCATACAATCTATTCTAATTCATTCGTACGATCCATTCTGATTCATTCGCATGATCCATTCTAATTCATTCGAACGATCCATTCTAATTTATTAGTATGATCTATTCTAATTCATTCGCACATTCCTTTCTAATTCATTCGCTCGATCCATTCTACTTCATTCGTACGATCCATTCTAATTCATTCGGACGATCCATTATAATTCATTCATACGATCCATTCTAATTCATTCGCTCGATCCATTCTAATTCATTCACGATCCATTCTAATTCAATCGTACGATCCATTCTAAGCTCATTCGTACGATCCATCCTAATTCATTCATACGATCCATTCTAATTCATTCACGATCCATTCTAATTCATTAGCATGATTGTACCCATTCTAATTCATTAGTACGATCGAATGTAATTCATTCGCACGATCCATTCTAATTCATTCGTACTATCCATTCTAATTCATTCGTAAGATCCATTCTAATTAATTCGCACAATCTATTCTAATTCATTCGTATGATCCATTCTAATTCATTCGCATGATCCATTCTAATTCATTCATACGATCCATTCTAATTTATTCGTACGATTTATTCTAATTCATTCATATGATCCATTCCAATTCATTCGGATGATCCATTCTAATTCATTCGTATGATCCATTATAATTCATTCGTATGATCCATCCTAATTCATTCATACGATCCATTCTAATTCATTCGTACGATCCATTCTAATTTATTCACGATCCATTCTAATTCATTCGCATGATTGTATCCATTCTAATTCATTCGTACGATCCAATGTAATTCATTCGCACGATCCATTCTGATTCATTCGTACTATCTATTCTAATTCATTCGTAAGATCCATTCTAATTCATTTGCACAATCTATTCTAATTCATTCGTACGATCCATTCTAATTCATTCGCATGATCCATTCTACTTCATTCATACGATCCATTCTAATTCATTCGTACGATCCATTCTAATTCATTCGGATGATCCATTCTTATTCATTCATACGATCCATTCTAATTCATTCGCACGATCCATTCTAATTCATTCGTACGATCCATTCTAATTCATTCACACGAACCATTCTAATTCATTCGTATGATTCATTCTAATTCATTCGGACGATCTATTCTAATTCATTAGTACTATCCATTCTAATTCATTCGTGCGATCCATTCTAATTCATTCGTACAATCCATTCTAATTCATTCGTATGATTCAAATTCATTTGCATGGATGTATCCATTCTAATTCATTCGTATGATCCATTCTAATTCACTCGTACGATCCATTCTAATTCTTCCGTACGATCCAGTCTAATTTATTCGTATAATCCATTCTGATTCATTCGTATGATCCTTTCTAATCCATTCAGATGATCCATTCTAATTCATTCATACGATCCATTCTAATACATTCGTATGATTCATTCTAATTCATTCGGACGATCTATTCTAATTCATTCATACTATCCATTCTAAGTCATTCGTACGATCCATTCTAATTCTTTCGTACGTTCCATTCTAATTAATTCGCACGAATGTATCCATTATTTGTATGATCCATTCTGATTCATTCGTATGATCCTTTCTAATTCATTCAAACGATCCATTCTAATTCTTTCAGACGATCCATTCTAATTCATTCGCACGATCCATTCTAATTCATTCGTACGATCTATTCTAATTCACTCGGACGATCCATTGTAATTCATTCGCACGAATGTATCTATTCTAATTCATTCGTACGATCCATTCTAATTCATTCGTATGATCCATTCTAATTTATTCGAACGATCCATTCTAATTTATTCATACGATCCATTCTAATTCACTCGTACGATCTATTCTAATTCATTCGGACGATCCATTCTAATTCATTCGTACGATCTATTCTAAATCATTCGTATGATCCAGTCTAATTCATTCGTACGATCCATTCTAATTCATTCATACGATCCAATCTAATTCATTTGTATGATCCATTCTAATTCATTCGTACGATCCATTCTAATTCATTCACGATCCATTCTAATTCATTCGCATGATTGTATCCATTCTAATTCATTCGTACAATCCAATGTAATTCATTCGCATGATCCATTCTAATTAATTCGTACTATCCATTCTAATTCATTCGTAAGATCCATTCTAATTCATTCGCACGATCTATTCTAATTCATTCGTACGATCCATTCTAATTCATTCGCATGATCTATTCTAATTCATTCATACGATCCATTTTAATTTATTCGTACGATCCATTCTAATTCATTCGGACGATCTATTCTAATTCATTCGTATGATCCATTTTAATTCATTCGCACGATCCATTCTAATTCATTCGTACGATCCATTCTAATTCATTCACACGATCCATTCTAATTCATTCGTATGATTCACTCTAATTCATTCGGATGATCTATTCTAATTCATTCATACTATCCTTTCTAATTCATTCGTACGATCCATTCTAATTCATTCGTATGATCCATTCTAATTCATTCGTACGATCCATTCAAATTCATTTTCATGGATGTATCCATTCTAATTTATTCGTACGATCCATTCTAATTCACTCGGCCGATCCATTCTAATTCATTCGTACGATCTAGTCTAATTCATTCGTATGATCCATTCTGATTCATTCGTATGATCCTTTCTAATTCATTCAGACGATCCGTTCTAATTCATTCATACGATCCATTCTAATTCATTCGTACGTTCTATTCTAATTCATTCGCACTAATGTATCCGTTATTCATATGATCCTTTCTGATTCATTCGTATGATCCTTTCTAATTCATTCAAACGATCCATTCTAATTCATTCGCACGATCCATTCTAATTCATTCGTACGATCTATTCCAATTCACTCGGACGATCCATTCTAATTCATTCGTACGATCCATTCTAGTTCATTCGTATGATCCATTCTAATTCATTCGAATGATCCATTCTAATTTATTCGTACGATCCATTCTAATTCATTCGTACGATCCATTCTAATTCATTTGGACGATCCATTCTAATTCATTCATACGATCCATTCTAATTCATTCGTATGATCCAGTCTAATTCATTCGTACGATCCATTCTAATTCATTCGTACGATCCATTCTAATTCATTCGAATGGATGTATCCATTCTAATTCATTCGTACGATCCATTCTAATTCATTCGCACGAATGTATCCATTCTAATTCATTCGTACGATCCATTCTAATTCATTCGCTCGATCCATTCTAATTCATTCCCGATCCATTCTAATTCATTCGTACGATCCATTCTAATTCATTCGTACGATCCATTCTAATTCATTCACGATCCATTCTAATTCATTCGTACGATCCATTCTAATTCATTCACGATCCATTCTAATTCATTCTCATGATTGTATCCATTCTAATTCATTTGTACGATCTGATGTAATTCATTCGCACGATCCATTCTAATTCATTCGTACTATCCTTTCTAAATCATTCATAAGATCCATTCTAATTCATTCACACGATCTATTCTAATTCATTCGCACGATCCATTCTAATTCATGTGCACGATCTATTCTAATTCATTCGTATGATCCATTCTAATTCATTTGCACGACCCATTCTAGTTCATTCGCACAATCTATTCTAATTCATTCGTACGATCTATTCTAATTCATTCACACGATCTATTATAATTCATTCGTATGATTCATTCTAATTCATTCGGACGATCTATTCTAATTCATTCGTACGATCCATTCTAATTCATTCGTACGATCCATTCTAATTCATTCGTATGATCCATTCAAATTCATTTGCATGGATGTATCCATTCTAATTCATTCATACGATCCATTCTAATTCATTCGCACGAATGTATCCATTCTAATTCATTTATAGATTCCATTCTAATTCATTCGTACGATCCATTCTAATTCATTCGAACAATCCATTCTAATTCTTTCGAACGATCCATTCTAATTCATTCATACGATCCATTCTAATTCATTCGCACATTCCATTCTAATTCATTCGTACGATCCATTCTAATTCATTCGAACGATCCATTCTAATTCATTCGTACGATCCATTCTAATTCATTCGCACATTCCATTCTAATTCATTCGTACGATCCATTCTAATTCATTCGAATCCATTCTAATTCATTCGAACGATCCATTCTAATTCATTCGTACGATCCATTCTAATTCATTCGCACATTCCATTCTAATTCATTCGTACGATCCATTCTAATTGATTTGAACGATCCATTCTAATTCATTCGAACGATCCATTCTATTTCATTCGAATGATCCATTCTAATTCATTCGTACGATCCATTCTAATTCATTCGCAAGAATGTATCCATTCTAATTCATTCGTACGATCCATTCTAATTCATTCACACGATCCATTCTAATTCATTCACATGATCCATTCTAATTCATTCGTACGATCCATTCTAATTCATTCACACGATCCATTCTAATTCATTCGTACGATCTATTCTAATTCAATCGCATGAATGTATCCATTCAAGTTCATTCGTACGATCCATTCTAATTCATTCGTACAATCCATTCTATTTCATTCGAACGATCCATTCTAATTCATTCGTACGAATGAATTAGAATGGATACATTTGTGCGAATGAATTAGAATGGATCATACGAATGAATTAGAATGGATTATGCGAATGAATTAGAATGGATCGTGCGAATGAATTAGAATGGATCGTACGAATGAATTAGAATGTATCGTACGAATGAATTAGAATGGATCATGCGAATGCATTAGAATGGATCATACAAATGAACTTGAATGGATACATTCGTGCGACTGAATTAGAATAAATCGTATGAATCAATTAGAATGGACCGTGCGAATGAATTAGAATGGATACATTCGTGCAAATGAATTAGAATGGATCGTACGAATGAATTAGAATGGATCATATGAATGAATTAGAATGGATCATACGAATGAATTAGAATAGATTGTGCGAAAGAATTAGAATGGATACATTCGTGCGAATGAATAAGAATGGATCGTACGAATGAAATAGAATGGATTGTACGAATGAATTAGAATGGATCGTGCGATTGAATTAGAATGGATCATACGAATGAATTAGAATGGATCGTGTGAATGAATTACAAGGGATCGTACGAATGAATTAGAATGGATACATTCGTACGAATAAATTAGAATGGATCGTACGAATAATTTAGAATTGATCATACGAATGAATTAGAATGGATACATTCATGCGAATGAATTAGAATGGATCGTCTGAATGAATTAGAATGAATCGTGCGAATGAATTAGAATGGATCGTCTGAATGAATTAGAATGGATCATTCGAATGAATTAGAATGGATCGTGCGAATGATTTAGAATGGATCGTACGAATGAATTAGAATGGATCATTCGAATGAATTAGAATGGATCGTACAAATGAATTAGAATGGATCGTACAAATAAATTAGAATGGATCGTACAAATGAATTAGAATGGATCGTGCGAATGAATTAGAATGGATTGTTCGAATGAATTAGAATGGATCATGCGAGTGAATTAGAATGGATCATACGAATGAATAAGAATGGATCGTACGAATGATTTAGAAATGATTGTGCGATTGAATTAGAATGGATCATACGAATGAATTAGAATGTTCCAATTCATTCGCACGATCCATTCTAATTCATTTGTACGATCCATTCTAATTCATTTGCACGAATGTATCCATTCTAATTCATTCGCACGATCCATTCTAATTCATTCGTATGATCCATTCAAATTCATTTGCATGGATGTATCCATTCTAATTCATTTGTACAATCCATTCTATTTCATTCGTACGATCCATTCAAATTCATTCGTACGAATGAATTAGAATGGATACATTCGTGCGAATGAATTATAATGGATCGTACGAATGAATTAGAATGGATCGTTCGAATGAATTAGAATCGATCTTGCGAATGAATTAGAATGGATCATACGAATGAATTAGAATGGATCATGCGATTGAATTAGAATGGATCATACGAATGAATTAGAATGGATTTTGCGAATGAATTAGAATGGATACATTCGTGCGAATGAATTAGAATGGATCGTATGAATGAATTAGAATGGACACATCCATGCGAATGAATTAGAATGGATCATACGAATGAACTAGAATGGATACATTCGTGCGAATGAATTAGAATGGATCATACGAATGACTTTAAATGGATCATACGATTGAATTAGAAGGGATCGTGTGAATGAATTAGAATGGATCATACGAATGAATTAGAATGGATACATTCGTACGAATAAATTAGAATGGATCGTACGAATGAATTAGAATGGATCGTGCGATTGAATTAGAATGGATCATAGGAATGAATTAGAATGTTCTAATTCATTCGCACGATCCATTCTAATTCATTTGTACGATCCATTCTAATTCATTCGTACGATCCATTCTAATTCATTCGTACGATCCATTCTAATTCAATCGCATGAATGTATCCATTCTAATTCATTCGCACGATCCATTATAATTCATTCGTATGATCCATTCAAATTCTTTTGCATGGATGTATCCATTCTAATTCATTCGTGCAATCCATTCTATTTCATTCGTACGATCCATTCTAATTTATTCGTACGAATAAATTAGAATGGATACATTCGTGCGAATGTATTAGAATGGATCGTACGAATGAATTAGAATGGATCGTTCGAATAATATAGAATTGATCGTGTGAATGAATTAGAATGGATCGTATGAATGAATTAGAATGGATCATGTGAATGAATTAGAATGGATCATACGATTGAATTAAAATGGATCATACGAATGAATTAGAATGGATCATGCGAATGAATTAGAATGGATATTCGTGCGAATGAATTAGAATGGATCGTACGAATGAATTAGAATGGATCGCACAAATGTATCCATTCTAATTCATTCCTATGATCCATTCTAATGCATTCGTACGATCCATTCGAATGAATTAGAATGGATTGTGCGAATGAATTAGAATAGATCGTACGAATGAATAAGAATGGATCGTATGAATGAATTAGATTGGATCATACGAATGAATTAGAATGGATCGTACGAATGAATTAGAATGGATTGTACGAATGAATTAGAATGGATCATGCGAATGAATTAGAATGGATCAAACGAATGAATTAGAGAGGATCGTACGAATGAATTAGAATGGATCGTATGAATGAATTAGAATGGATACATTCGTACGAATGAATTAGAATGGATCATGCGAATGAATTAGAATGGATCGTACGATTGAACGAGAATGCATACATTTGTGCGAATGAATTAGAATGGTTCGTACGAATGAATTAGAATAGATCGTGCGAATGGATTAAAATGGATCTTACGAATGAATTAGAATAGATAATACAAATGAATTAGAATGGATCGTACGAATGAATTAGAATGGATCGTGTGAATGAATTAGAATGAATCGTACGAATGAATTAGAATGGATACATTCGTACGAATAAATTAGAACGGATCGTACGAATGAATTAGAATGAATGCATTCATGCGAATGAATTAGAATGGATCGTACAAATGAATTAGAATAGATCGTGCGAATGAATTAGAATAGATCGTCTGAATGAGTTAGAATGAATCATACGAATGAATTAAAATGGATCGTATGAATGAATTAAAATGGTTCGTACGAATGAATTAGAATGGATCATACGAATGAATTAGAATGGATAGATTCGTGCGAATGAATTAGAATAGATCGTACGAATGAATTAGAATAGATCGTGTGAATGAATAAGAATGGATCGTCTGAATGAATTAGAATGAATCATACGAATCAATTAGAATGGATCGTATAAATGAATAAGAATGGATCGTGCGAATGAATTAGAATGGATCATACAAATAAATTAGAATGGATACATTTGTGTAAATGAATTAGAATGGATCGTACGAATGAATTAGAATGGATCGTATGAATGCATTAGAATGGATACATTCGTGCGAATGAATTAGAATGTATCGTACGAATGAACTAGAATGGATCGTTCGAATGAATTAGTATGGATCGTATGACTGAATTAGAATGGATACATCCATGCAAATAAATTTCAATGGATCATACGAATGAATTAGAATGGATCGTGCGAATGAATTAGAATGGATCGTACGAATGAATTAGAATGGATCGTGCGAGTGAATTAGAATATATCGTGCGAATGAATTAGAATGGATCGTCTGAATGAATTAGATTGAATCATACGAATGAATTAGAATGGATCGTATGAATGAATTAGAATGGATCGTGCGAATGAATTAGAATGGATCGTGCGAATGAATTAGAAGGGATACATTCATGCGAATGAATTAGAATGGATCGTACGAATGAATTAGAATGGATCGTACGAATGAATTAAAATGGATTGTACGAATGAATTAGAATGGATATATTCGTGCGAATGAATTAGAATGGATCGTACGAATGAATTAGAATGGATCGTACGAATGCATTAGAATGAATCGTACGAATGAATTAGAATGGATCGTTCGAATGAATTAGAATGGATCGTGCGAATGAATTAGAATGGATGATACGAATGATTTAGAATAGATCGTGCGAATAAATTAGAATGGATCATACGAATGAATTAGAATGGATCATGTGATTGAATTAGAATAGATCATATGAATAAATTAGAATGGATCGTGCGAATGAATGAGAATGGATCGTACGAATGAATTAGAATGGATACATTCGTACGAATGAATTAGAATGGATCGTTCGAATGAATTAGAATAGATCGTGCGAATGAATTAGAATGGATACAATCGTGCGAATCAATTAGAATGGATCGTACGAATGAATTGGAATAGATACATCAATCGTATTAATGAATTAGGATGGATCGTACGAATGAGCTAGAATGGATCGTGCGAATGAATTAGAATAGATCGTAAGAATGAATTAGAATGGAAACATTCATGCGAATGAATTAGAATGGATCGTATGAATGAATTAGAATGGATCGTGCAAATGAATTAGAATGGATAGTACGAATAAATTAGAATAGAATGTGTGAATGAATTAGAATGGATCATACGAATGAATTAGAATGGATCGTTCGAATGAATTAGAATGGATCGTGCGAATGGATTAGAATGGATACATTCGTGCGAATGAATTAGAATGGATCGTACAAATGAATTAGAATGGATCGTACAAATGAATTAGAATGGATCGTATGAATGAATTAGAGTGCATCATACGAATGAATTAGAATGGATACATTCGTGCGATTGAATTAGAATGGATCGTACGAATGAATTAGAATGGATCGTACGAATGAATTAGAATAGATCGTGCGAATGAATTAGAATGGATACGTCCATGCGAATGAATTAGAATGGATCGTACGAATGAATTAGAATGGATCGAACGAATGAAATATAACGGATCATGCGATTGAATTAGAATGGATCATACGAATGAATTAGAATGGATCATGTGAATGAATTAGAATGGATCATACGAATGAATTAGAATGGATACATTCGTACGAATAAATTAGAATGGATCGTACGAACGAATTAGAATGGATACATTCGTGCGAATGAATTAGTACGATCTATTCTAGTTCATTCGTACGATCCATTCTAATTCATTCGCACGATCCATTCTAATTTATTCGTACGATCCATTCTAATTCATTCATACGATCCATTCTAATTCATTCGTACGATCCATTCTAATTCATTCGCACGATCCATTCTAATTCATTCGTTCGATCCATTCTAATTCATTCGGACGATCCATTCTAATTTATTCACATGGATGTATCCATTCTAATTCATTCGCACGATCTATTCTAATTCATTCACACAAATGAATCCATTCTAATTCAATCGTACGATCCACTTTAATTCATTTGCACAAATGTATCCATTCTAATTCATTCGTACGATCCATTCTAATTCACCCGGACGATCCATTTTAATTCATTCATACGATCCATTCTAATTCATTCGTATGATTCATTCTAATTCATTCAGACGATCCATTCTAATTCATTTGCACATTCCAGTCTAATTCATTCGTATGATCCATTCCAATTCATTCGAACGATCCATTCTAATTCCTTCGAACGATCCATTCTAATTCATTCATATGATCCATTCTAATTCATTCGCACATTCCATTCTAATTCATTCGTATGATCCATTCTAATTCATTCGAACGATCCATTCTAATTCATTCGAATGATCCATTCTAATTCATTCGTACGATCCATTCTAATTCATTCGCACATTCCATTCTAATTGATTTGTATGATCCATTCGAATTCATTCGAACGATCCATTCTAATTCATTCGTACGATCCATTCTAATTCATTCGCACATTCCATTCTAATTCATTCGTACGATCCATTCTAATTCATTCAAATCCATTCTAATTCATTCGTACGATCCATTCTAATTCATTCGCACATTCCATTCTAATTCATTCGAACGATCCATTCTAATTCATTCGAACGATCCATTCTAATTCATTCGAACGATATATTCTAATTCATTCCTACGATCCATTCTAATTCATTCGCTCATTACATTTGTATGATCCATTCTAATTCATTCGCACGAATGTATCCATTCTAATTCATTCGTACGATCCATTCTAATTCATTCAAACGATCCATTCTAATTCATTCACATGATCCATTCTAATTCATTCGTACGATCCATTCTAATTCATTCGTACGATCCCTTCTAATTCATTCGTACGATCTATTCTAATTCAGTCGCACGAATGTATCCATTCAAGTTCATTCGTACGATCCATTCTAATGCATTCGCATGATCCATTCTAATTCATTCGTACAATCCATTCTATTTCATTCGAACGATCCATTCTAATTCATTCGTACGAATGAATTAGAATGGATACATTCGTGCGAATGAATTAGAATGGATCGTACGAATGAACTAGAATGGATTATGCGAATGAATTAGAATGGATCATGCCAATGAATTAGAATGGATCGTACGAATGAATTAGAATGGATCGTACGAATGAATTAGAATGGATCGTACGAATGAATTAGAATGGATCGTACGAATGAACTTGAATGGATACATTCGTGCGACTGAATTAGAATAGATCGTACGAATGAATAAAAATGGATCGTGCGAATGAATTAGAATGGATACATTCGTGCGAATGAATTAGAATGGATCGTACGAATGAATTAGAATGGATCATACGAATGAATTAGAATGGATCAAACGAATGAATTAGAATAGATTGTACGAATGAATTAGAATGGATACATTCGTGCGAATGAATAAGAATGGATCGTACGAATGTAATAGAATGGATTGTACGAATCAATTAGGATGGATCGTGCGATTGAATTAGAATGGATCATACGAATGAATTAGAATGGATCGTGTGAATGAATTAGAATGGATCGTATGAATGAATTTGAATGGATACATTCGTACGAAAAAATTAGAATGGATCGTACGAATAATTTAGAATGGATCGTACGAATGAATTAGAATGGATACATTTATGCAAATGAATTAGAATGGATCGTCTGAATGAATTAGAATGAATCATACGAATGAATTAGAATGGATCGTTCGAATGAATTAGACTGGATCGTGCGAATGAATTAGAATGGATCGTACGAATGAATTAGAATGGATCGTTTGAATGAATTAGAATAGATCATATGAATAAATTAGAATGGATCGTGCGAATGAATGAGAATGGATCGTACGAATGAATTAGAATGGATCATGTGATTGAATTAGAATAGATCATATGAATAAATTAGAATGGATCGTGCGAATGAATGAGAATGGATCGTACGAATGAATTAGAATGGATACATTCGTACGAATGAATTAGAATGGATCGTTCGAATGAATTAGAATAGATCGTGCGAATGAATTAGAATGGATACATTCGTGCGAATCAATTAGAATGGATCGTACGAATGAATTGGAATAGATACATCAATCGTATTAATGAATTAGGATGGATCGTACGAATGAGCTAGAATGGATCGTGCGAATGAATTAGAATAGATCGTAAGAATGAATTAGAATGGAAACATTCATGCGAATGAATTAGAATGGATCGTATGAATGAATTAGAATGGATCGTGCAAATGAATTAGAATGGATAGTACGAATAAATTAGAATAGAATGTGTGAATGAATTAGAATGGATCATACGAATGAATTAGAATGGATCGTTCGAATGAATTAGAATGGATCGTGCGAATGGATTAGAATGGATACATTCGTGCGAATGAATTAGAATGGATCGTACAAATGAATTAGAATGGATCGTACAAATGAATTAGAATGGATCGTATGAATGAATTAGAGTGCATCATACGAATGAATTAGAATGGATACATTCGTGCGATTGAATTAGAATGGATCGTACGAATGAATTAGAATGGATCGTACGAATGAATTAGAATAGATCGTGCGAATGAATTAGAATGGATACGTCCATGCGAATGAATTAGAATGGATCGTACGAATGAATTAGAATGGATCGAACGAATGAAATAGAACGGATCATGCGATTGAATTAGAATGGATCATACGAATGAATTAGAATGGATCATGTGAATGAATTAGAATGGATCATACGAATGAATTAGAATGGATACATTCGTACGAATAAATTAGAATGGATCGTACGAACGAATTAGAATGGATACATTCGTGCGAATGAATTAGTACGATCTATTCTAGTTCATTCGTACGATCCATTCTAATTCATTCGCACGATCCATTCTAATTTATTCGTACGATCCATTCTAATTCATTCATACGATCCGTTCTAATTCATTCGTACGATCCATTCTAATTCATTCGCACGATCCATTCTAATTCATTCGTTCGATCCATTCTAATTCATTCGGACGATCCATTCTAATTTATTCACATGGATGTATCCATTCTAATTCATTCGCACGATCTATTCTAATTCATTCACACAAATGAATCCATTCTAATTCAATCGTACGATCCACTTTAATTCATTTGCACAAATGTATCCATTCTAATTCATTCGTACGATCCATTCTAATTCACCCGGACGATCCATTTTAATTCATTCATACGATCCATTCTAATTCATTCGTATGATTCATTCTAATTCATTCAGACGATCCATTCTAATTCATTTGCACATTCCAGTCTAATTCATTCGTATGATCCATTCCAATTCATTCGAACGATCCATTCTAATTCCTTCGAACGATCCATTCTAATTCATTCGTATGATCCATTCTAATTCATTCGCACATTCCATTCTAATTCATTCGTATGATCCATTCTAATTCATTCGAACGATCCATTCTAATTCATTCGAATGATCCATTCTAATTCATTCGTACGATCCATTCTAATTCATTCGCACATTCCATTCTAATTGATTTGTATGATCCATTCGAATTCATTAGAACGATCCATTCTAATTCATTCGTACGATCCATTCTAATTCATTCGCACATTCCATTTTAATTCATTCGTACGATCCATTCTAATTCATTCAAATCCATTCTAATTCATTCGTACGATCCATTCTAATTCATTCGCACATTCCATTCTAATTCATTCGAACGATCCATTCTAATTCATTCGAACGATCCATTCTAATTCATTCGAACGATATATTCTAATTCATTCCTACGATCCATTCTAATTCATTCGCTCATTACATTTGTATGATCCATTCTAATTCATTCGCACGAATGTATCCATTCTAATTCATTCGTACGATCCATTCTAATTCATTCAAACGATCCATTCTAATTCATTCAAATGATCCATTCTAATTCATTCGTACGATCCATTCTAATTCATTCGTACGATCCCTTCTAATTCATTCGTACGATCTATTCTAATTCAGTCGCACGAATGTATCCATTCAAGTTCATTCGTACGATCCATTCTAATGCATTCGCATGATCCATTCTAATTCATTCGTACAATCCATTCTATTTCATTCGAACGATCCATTCTAATTCATTCGTACGAATGAATTAGAATGGATACATTCGTGCGAATGAATTAGAATGGATCGTACGAATGAACTAGAATGGATTATGCGAATGAATTAGAATGGATCATGCCAATGAATTAGAATGGATCGTGCGAATGAATTAGAATGGATCGTACGAATGAATTAGAATGTATCGTACGAATGAATTAGAATGGATCGTACGAATGAACTTGAATGGATACATTCGTGCGACTGAATTAGAATAGATCGTACGAATGAATAAAAATGGATCGTGCGAATGAATTAGAATGGATACATTCGTGCGAATGAATTAGAATGGATCGTACGAATGAATTAGAATGGATCATACGAATGAATTAGAATGGATCAAACGAATGAATTAGAATAGATTGTACGAATGAATTAGAATGGATACATTCGTGCGAATGAATAAGAATGGATCGTACGAATGTAATAGAATGGATTGTACGAATCAATTAGGATGGATCGTGCGATTGAATTAGAATGGATCATACGAATGAATTAGAATGGATCGTGTGAATGAATTAGAATGGATCGTACGAATGAATTAGAATGGATACATTCGTACGAAAAAATTAGAATGGATCGTACGAATAATTTAGAATGGATCGTACGAATGAATTAGAATGGATACATTTATGCAAATGAATTAGAATGGATCGTCTGAATGAATTAGAATGAATCATACGAATGAATTAGAATGGATCGTTCGAATGAATTAGACTGGATCGTGCGAATGAATTAGAATGGATCGTACGAATGAATTAGAATGGATCGTTTGAATGAATTAGACCGGATCGTATGAATGAATTAGAATGGATCGTATGAATGAATTAGAATGTTCTAATTCATTCGCACGATCCATTCTTATTTATTTGTACGATCCATTCGTACGATCCATTCTAATTCATTCGTTCTATCCATTCTAATTCATTCGTACGATCCATTCTAATTCATTCGTACGATCCATTCTAATTCATTTGCACGAATGTATCCATTCTAATTCATTAACATGATCCATTCTAATTCATTCGTATGATCCATTCAAATTCATTTGCGTGGATGTATCCATTCTAATTCATTCGTACAATCCATTCTATTTCATTCGTACGATCCATTCAAATTCATTCGTACGAATCAATTAGAATGGATACATTCGTGCGAATGAATTAGAATGGATCGTACGAATGAATTAGAATGGATCGTTCGAATGAATTAGAACGGATCGTGCGAATGTATTAGAATAGATCATACGAATGAATTAGAATGGATCATGCGAATGAATTAGAATGGATCGTGCGAATGAATTAGAATGGATACATTCGTGCGAATGAATTAGAATGGATCGTACGAATGAATTAGAATGGATACATCCATGCGAATGAATTAGAATGGATCGTACGAATGAACTAGAATGGATACATTCGTGCGAATGAATTAGAATGGATCATACGAATGAATTTGAATGGATCGTACCAATGAATTAGAATGGATCGTGTGAATAAATTAGAATGAATCGTACGAATGAATTAGAATAGATACATTCGTACGAATAAATTAGAATGGATCGTACGAATGAATTAGAATGGATCGTGCGATTGTATTAGAATGGATCATACGAATGAATTAGAATGTTCTAATTCATTCGTACTATCTGTTCTTATTCTTTTGTACAATCCATTCTAATTCATTCGCATGAATGTATCCATTCTAATTCATTCGCACGGTCCATTCTAATTCATTCGTATGATCCATTCAAATTCATTTGCATGGATGTATCCATTCTAATACTTTCGTACAATCCATTCTATTTTATTCGTACGATCCATTCTAATTCATTCGTACGAATAAATTAGAATGGATACATTCGTGCGAATGTATTAGAATGGATCGTACGAATGAATTAGAATGGATCGTTCGAATAAATTAGAATTGATCGTGCGAATGAATTAGAATGGATCGTACGAATGAATTAGAATGGATCAGACGAATGAATTAGAATGGATCATACGAATGAATTAGAATGGATCATGCGAATGAATTAGAATGGATACATTCGTGCGAATGAATTAGAATGGATCGTACGAATGAATTAGAATAGATACATCCATGCGAATGAATTAGAATGGATCGTACGAATGAACTATAATGGATACATTCGCGTGAATAAATTAGAACGGATCATACGAATTAATTAGAGTGGATCGTACAAAAGAATTAGAATGGATACATCCATGCGAATGAATTAGAATGGATTGTACGAATGAATTAGAATGGATTCATTCGTGCGAATGAATTAGAATGGATCGTACGAATGAATTAGAATGGATCGTACGAATGAATTAGAATGGATCGTACGATTGTACGAATGAATTAGAATGGATCGTTCGAATGAATTAGAATGGATTGTACGAATGAATTAGAATGGATTGTACGAATGAATTAGAATGGATCGTACAAATGAATTTCAATGGATCGTGCGAATGAATTCTAATTCATTCGTACTATCCATTCTAATTCATTCACACGATCCATTCTAATTCATTCATATGATCCATTGTAATTTATTCGCATGATCTATTCTAATTCATTCACATGATCCATTCTAATTCATTCGTACGATCCATTCTAAATCATTCGCACGATCCATTCTAATTCATTCGTATGATCTATTCTAATTCAGTCGCACGAATGTATCCATTCAAGTTCATTCGTACGATCCATTCTAATGCATTCCCATGATCCATTATAATTTATTCGTACAATCCATTCTATTTCATTCGTACGATCAATTCTAATTCATTCGTTCGATCCATTCTAATTCATTCATTCGATCCATTCAAATTCATTCGTAAAATCTATTCTCATTCATTCGCACAAATGTATCCATTCTATTTCATTCATATGATCCATTCTAGTGCATTCGTACGATCCATTCGAATGAATTAGAATGGATTGTGCGAATGAATTAGAATAGATCGTACGAATGAATAAGAATGGATCGTATGAATGAATTAGATTGGATCATACGAATGAATTAGAATAGATCGTACGAATGAATTAGAATGGATCGTACGAATGAATTAGAATAGATCATGCGAATGAATTAGAATGGATCATACGAATGAATTAGAGAGGATCGTACGAATGAATTAGAACGGATCGCACGAATGAATTAGAAAGGATACATTCGTACGAATGAATTAGAATGGATCATGCGAATGAATTAGAATGGATCGTATGATTGAACTAGAATGCATACATTTGTGCGAATGAATTAGAATGGTTCGTACGAATCAATTAGAATAGATCGTGCGAATGGATTAGAATGGATCTTACGAATGAATTAGAATGGATAATACAAATGAATTAGAATGGATCGTACGAATGAATTAGAATGGATCGTACGAATAAATTAGAATGGATCATACAAATGAATTAGAATGGATACATTCGTACGAATAAATTAGAATGGATCATACGAATGAATTAGAATGAATCATACGAATGAATTAGAATGGATTGTATGAATGAATTAGAATAGATCGTACGAATGAATTAGAACGGATCGTAAGAATGAATTAGAATGGATCGTACGAATGAATTAGAATGGTTCATACGAATGAATTAGAATGGATCGTACGAATGAATTAGAATGGATACATTCGTACGAATGAATTAGAATGGATCATACGAATGAATTAGAATGGATCGTATGAATGAACTAGAATGGATTGTACGAATGAATTAGAATGGATCTTACGAATGAATTAGAATGGATCGTACGAATGAATTAGAATGGATCATCTGAATGAATTAGAATGAATCATACGAATGAATTAGAATGGATCGTATGAATGAATTAGAATTGATCATGTGAATAAATTAGAATGGATCTTACGAATGAATTAGAATGGATCGTATGAATGAATTAGAATAGATAGTACGAATGAATTAGAATGGATCGTAAGAATGAATTAGAATTGATACATTCGTGTGAATGAATTAGAAAGGATCATCTGAATGTATTAGAATGGATCGTTCGAATGAATTAGAATGGATCGTACAAATGAATTAGAATGGATCGTACGAATGAATTAGAATGGATCGTGCGATTGAATTAGAATGGATCATACGAATGAATTAGAATGGATCGTGTGAATGAATTAGAATGAATCGTTCGAATGAATTAGAATGGATACTTTCGTACGAATAAATTAGAATGGATCGTACGAATGAATTAGAATGAATACATTCATGCGAATAAATTAGAATGGATCGTACAAATGAATTAGAATAGATCATGCGAATGAATTAGAATAGATCGTCTGAATGAGTTAGAATGAATCATACGAATGAATTAAAATGGATCGTATGAATAAATTAAAATGGTTCGTACGAATGAATTAGAATGGATCATACGAATGAATTCGAATGGATAGATTCGTGCGAATGAATTAGAATGGATAGTACGAATGAATTAGAATAGATCGTGTGAATGAATTAGAATGGATCGTCTGAATGAATTAGAATGAATCATACGAATGAATTAGAAAGGATCATATAAATGAATAAGAATGGATCGTGCGAATGAATTAGAATGGATCATACGAATAAATTAGAATGGATACATTTGTGTAAATGAATTAGAATGGATCGTATGAATGAATTAGAATGGATCGTACGAATGAATTAGAATGGATCGTACGAATGCATTAGAATGGATACATTCGTGCGAACGAATTAGAATGGATCGTACGAATGAACTAGAATGGATCGTTCGAATGAATTAGTATGGATCGTATGACTGAATTAGAATGGATACATCCATGCAAATAAATTTGAATTGATCATACGAATTAATTAGAATGGATCGTGCGAATGAATTAGAATGGATCGTACGAATGAATTAGAATGGATCGTGCGAGTGAATTAGAATAGATCGTGCGAATGAATTAGAATGGATCGTCTGAATGAATTAGATTGAATCATACGAATGAATTAGAATGGATTGTATGAATGAATTAGAATGGATCGTGCGAATGAATTAGAATGGATCGTGCGAATGAATTAGAAGGGATACATTCGTGCGAATGAATTAGAATGGATCGTACGAATGAATTAGAATGGATCGTGCGAATGAATTAAAATGGATTGTACGAATGAATTAGAATGGATATATTCGTGCGAATGAATTAGAATGGATCGTACGAATGAATTAGAATGGATCGTACGAATGCATTAGAATGGATCGTACGAATGAATTAGAATGGATCGTTCGAATGAATTAGAATGGATCGTGCGAATGAATTAGAATGGATCATACGAATGATTTAGAATAGATCTTGCGAATAAATTAGAATGGATCGTACGAATGAATTAGAATGGATCATGTGATTGAATTAGAATGGATCATATGAATAAATTAGAATGGATCGTGCGAATGAATTAGAATGGATACATTCGTGCGAATGAATTAGAATGGATACATTCGTGCGAATGATTTAGAATGGATCATGCGAATGAATTAGAATGGATACATTCGTGCGAATGAATTAGAATGGATCGTACGAATGAATTAGAATGGATACATCCATGCGAATGAATTAGAATGGATAGTACGAATGAACTAGAATGGATACATTCGTGCGAATGAATTAGAATGGATCATAGAATGAATTTGAATGGATCGTATGAATGAATTAGACTGGATCGTGTGAATAAATTAGAATGAATCGTACGAATGAATTAGAATGGATACATTCGTACGAATAAATTAGAATGGATCGTACGAATGAATTAGAATGGATCGTGCGATTGTATTAGAATGGATCATACGAATGAATTAGAATGTTCTAATTCATTCGTACTATCCATTCTAATTCTTTTGTACGATTCATTCTAATTCATTGCATTGAATGTATCCATTCTAATTCATTCGCATGATCCATTCTAATTCATTCGTATGATCCATTCAAATTCATTTGCATGGATGTATCCATTCTACTACTTTCGTACAATCCATTCTATTTCATTCGTACGATCCATTCTAATTCATTCATAAGAATAAATTAGAATGGAAACATTCGTGCGAATGTATTAGAATGGATCGTACGAATGAATTAGAATGGATCTTTCGAATAAATTAGAATTGATCGTGCGAATGAATTAGAATGGATCGTACGAATGAATTAGAATGGATCAGACGAATGAATTAGAATGGATCATACGAATGAATTAGAATGGATCATGCGAATGAATTAGAATGGATACATTCATGCGCATGAATTAGAATGGATCGTACGAATGAATTAGAATGGATACATCCATGCGAATGAATTAGAATGGATCGTACGAATGAACTAGAATGGATACATTCGTGCGAAGGAATTAGAATGGATGATATGAATGAATTAGAGTGGATCGTATGAAAGAATTAGAATGGATACATCCATGCGAATGAATTAGAATGGATCGTACGAATGAATTAGAATGGATACATTCGTGCGAATAAATTAGAATGGATCATACAAATGAATTAGAATGGATCGTGTGAATGAATTAGAATGGATCGTACGAATGAATTAGAATTGATCGTTCAAATGAATTAGAATGGATTGTACGAATGAATTAGAATGTATCGTACGAATGAATTAGAATGGATCGTACAAATGAATTAGAATGGATCGTGCGAATGAATTCTAATTCATTCATATTATCCATTCTAATTCATTCACACGATCCATTGTAATTCATTCATATGATCGATTGTAATTAAATCGCACGATCTATTCTAATTCCTTCATATGATCTGTTCTAATTCATTCGTACGATCCATTCTAATTCATTCGCACGATCCATTCTAATTCATTCGTACGATCTATTCTAATTCAGTCGCACGAATGTATCCATTCAAGTTCATTCGTACGATCCATTCTAATGCATTCACAGGATCCATTCTTATTCATTCGTACAATCCATTCTATTTTATTCGTACGATCCATTCTAATTCATCCGTTTGATCCATTCTAATTCATTCATATGATCCATTCTAATTCATTCGTAAAATCTATTCTCATTCATTCGCACAAATGTATCCACTCTAATTCATTCGTACGATCCATTCTAATGCATTTGCACGATCCATTCTAATTCATTCGTACATTCAATTCTAATTTATTCGTACGATCCATTCTAATTCATTCGAACGATCCATTCTAATTAATTCGCACGATTCATTCTAATTCATTCGAACGATCCATTCTAATTCATTCGTACAATCTATTCTAATTCATTCGCACGAATGTATCCATTCTAATTCATTCGTACGAATGAATTAGAATGGATCGTACGAATGAAATAGAATGGATTATATGAATGAATTAGAATGGATACATCTATGCAAATGAATTTGAAAGGATCATACGAATGAATTAGAATGGATCGTGCGAATGAATTAGAATGGATACATTCCTGCGAATGAATTAGAATGGATCATACGAATGAATTAGAATGGATCGTACGAATGAATTAGAATGGATCATACGAATGAATTAGAATGGATCGTGCTAATGAATTAGAATGGATCGTACGAATGAATTAGAATGGATCGTACGAATGAATTAGAATGGATACATTCGTGCGACTGAATTAGAATAGATCGCACGAATGAATTAGAATGGATCGTGCGAATGAATTAGAATGGATACATTCGTGCGAATGAATTAGAATGGATACATTCGTGCGAATGAATTAGAATGGATCATACGAATGAACTACAATGGATACATTCATGCGAATGAATTAGAATGGATCGTTCGAATGAATTAGAATGGATCGTATGAATGAATTAGAATGGAATGTGCGAATGAATTAGAATGTATCGTACGAATGAAAAAGAATGGATCGTTCGAATGAATTAGAATGGATTGTACGAATGAATTAGAATGGATCGTACGAATGAACTAGAATGGATCATTCGAATGAATTAGAATGGATCGTACAAATGAATTAGAATGGAATGTGAGAATGAATTAGAATGGATCGTACGAATGAATAAGAATGGATCGTTCGAATGAATTAGAGTGGATCATACTAATGAATTAGAATGGATCACACGAATGAATTAGAATGAATCGTATAAATGAATTAGAGTGGATCATACGAATGAATTAGAATAGATCATGCGAATGAATTAGAATGGATCGTATGAATGAATTAGAATGAATCATACGAATGAATTAGAATGGATCGTGTGAATGAATTAGAATGGATCGTGCAAATGAATTAGAATGGATCTTGCGAATGAATTAGAATGGATCGTATGAATGAATTAGAATAGATCGTACGAGTGAATTAGAATAGATTGTATGAATGAATTAGAATGGATCATGCGAATGAATTAGAATGGATCATACGAATGAATTAGACTAGATCGTACGAATGAAATAGAATGGATCGTACGAATGAATTAGAAAGGATCATTCGAATTAATTAGAATTGATTGTGCGAAAGAATTAGAATGGATTATATGAAATTAGAATGGATCATATGAATGAATTAGAATGGATCGTGTGAATGAATTAGAATGGATCGTACGAATGAATTAGAATTGATACATTCGTACGAATAAATTAGAATGGATCATACGAATGAATTAGAATGGATCGTGCGAATGAATTAGAATTGATCGTGCGAATGTATAAGAATATGATCGTACGAATGAATTAGAATGGATCATACGAATGAATTAGAATGGATCGAACGAATGAATAAGAATGGATACATTCGTATGAATTAGAATGGATCGTATGAATTAGAATGGATCGAGGAATGAATTAGAATGGATCATACGAATGAATTAGAATGGATCGTTCAAATGAATTAGAATGGATCGTGCGAATGAATTAGAATGGATACATTCGTGCGAATGAATTAGAATGGAACGTATGAATGAATTAGAGAGGATCATGCGAATGAATTAGAATGGATACATTCGTGCGAATGATTCATGCGAATGAATTAGAATGGATCATACGAATGAATTAGAATGGATCGTACGAATGAATTAGAATGGATACATTCGTGCGAATGAATTAGAATGGATCATACAAATGAATTAGAATGGATCGTGCGATTGAATTAGAATGGATCATACGAATGAATTAGAATGGATCGTGTGAATGAATTAGAATGGATCGTAGGAATGAATTAGAATGGATACATTCGTGCGAATGAATTAGAATGGATCATACGAATGAATTAGAATGGATCGTACGAATGAATTAGAATAGATCGTACGAATGAATTAGACTGGATCGTACGAATGAATTAGAATGGATCATCCGAGTGAATTAGAATGGATCGTACGAATGAACTTGAATGGATCGTATGAATGAATTAGAATGGATCATCTGAATGAATTAGAATGAATCATACGAATAAATTAGAATAGATTTTACGAATGAATTATAATGGATCGTGCAATTGAATTATTATAGATCATGCGAATGAATTAGAATGGGTCGAACGAATGAATTAGAATAGATCGTGCGATTGAATTAGAATCGAATGTGCGAATGAATTAGAATGGATCGTACGAATGTATTAGAATGGATCGTCTGAATGAATTAGAATGAATCATATGAATGAAATAGAATGGATCGTACGGAATGAATTAGAATGGATTGTATGAATGAATTAGAATGGATACATTCATATAAAGGAATTAGAATGGATCATGCGAATGAATTAGAATGGATCGTATGAATGAATTAGAATGGATCGTGCAAATGAATTAGAATGGATTGTTCGAATGAATTAGAATGGATCGTCCGAGTGAATTAGAATGGATCGTACGAATGAACTTGAATGGATACATTCGTGCGACTGAATTAGATAGATCGTACGAATGAATTAGAATGGATCGTGCGAATGAATTAGAATGGATCGTGCGAATGAATTAGAATGGATCGTGCGAGTGAATTAGAATGGATCGTACGAATGAATTAGAATGGATCGTACGAATGAATTAGAATAGATCGTATGAATAAATTAGAATCGATACATTTGTGCGAATAAGTTAGAATGGTTCGTACGAATGAAATAGAATGGATAGTACGAATGAATTAGAATGGATACATTCGTGCGAATGAATTAGAATGCATCGTACGAATGATTTAGAATGGCTCATTCGAATGAATTAGAATGGATCGTGCGAATGAATTAGAATGGATCGTGCGAATGAATTAGAATTGATCATACAAATGAATTAGAATAGATCGTATGAATGAATTAGAATGGATCATGCGAATGAGTTAGAATGGATCATACAAATGAATTAGAATGAATTGTATGGATAAATTAGAATGAATCATACGAATGAATTAGAATGGATCGTACGAATGAATTAGAATGAATCATACGAATGAATTAGAATGGATCGTACGGAATGAATTAGAATAGATCGTATGAATGAATTAGAATGGATCGTATGAATGAATTAGAATGGATTAGAAGGGATTGTACGAATGAATTAGAATGGATCATACGAATGAATTAGAATTGATCGTATGAATGAATTAGAATAGATCGTACGAATGAATTAGAATGGAACGTATGAATGAATTAGAATGGATCATGCGAATGAATTAGAATGGATCATATGAATGAATTAGAATGGATCGTACAAATGAATTAGAATGGATACATTTGTGTGAATGAGTTAGAATGGACCGTACGAATGAATTAGAATGGATCATAGAAATGAATTAGAATGGATCGTACGAATGAATTAGAATGGATCGTACGAATGAATTAGAATTGATACATTTGTGCGAATGAGTTAGAATGGATCGTACGAATGAATTAGAATGGATCATACAAATGAATTAGAATGGATCGTACGAATGAATTAGACTGGATCGTACGAAAGAATTAGACTGGAACGTCCGAGTGAATTAGAATGGATCGCCCGAATGAAATAGAATGGATTGGACGAATAAATAAGAATGGATTGTACAAATGAATTAGAATGGATCGTGCGAATGAATTAGAATGGATCGTGCGAATGAATTAGAATGGATGCATTCGTGCGAATGAATTAGAATGGATCGTGCGATTGAATTAGAATGGATCATATGAATGAATTAGAATGGATCGTGTGAATGAATTAGAATGGATCCTACGAATGAGTTAGAATGTATATATACGTGCGAATGAATTAGAATGGATCGTACGATTGAATTTGAATGGATACATCCATACGAATGAATTAGAATGGGTCGTACGAATGAATTAGAATGGATCAAATGAATGAATTAGACTGGATCATACGAATGAATTAGAATGGATCGTGCGAATGAATTGGAATGGATACATTCGTGCGACTGAATTAGAATGGATTGTACAAATGAATTAGAATGGATACATTCGTGCGAATGAATTAGAGTGGATCATACGAATGAATTAGAATAGATCGTGCGAATGAATTAGAATGGATCGTCAGAATGAATTAGAATGAATCATACGAAAAAATTAGATTGGATCTTATGAATGAATTAGAATGGATCGTGCGAATGAATTAGAATGGATCTTACGAATGAATTAGAATGGATCGTATGAATGAATTAGAAAAGATCGTACGAATGAATTAGAATAGATCTTATGAATGAATTAGAATGCATCATGCGAATGAAAAAGAATGGATCATACGAATAAATTAGAATGGATCGTACGAATTAATTAGAATGGATACATTTGTGCGAATGAGTTAGAATGGATCGTACGAATAAATTAGAATGGATCATACGAATGAATTAGAATGGATCGTACGAATGAATTAGAATGGATACATTTGTGTTAATGAGTTAGAATGGATCATACGAATGAATTAGAATGGATCGTACAAATGAATTAGAATAGATTGTACGAATGAATTTGAATGGATCGTACGAATCAATTAGACTGGATCGTACGAATGAATAAGAATGGATCGTCCGAATGAATTAGAATGGATCGTGCGAATGAATTAGAATGGATCGTGCGAATGAATTTGAATGAATTAGAATGTTAGAATGGATAGTACAAATGAATTAGAATGGATCGTACGAATGAATTAGAATAAATTGTACGAATGAATTAGAATGGATCGTTCGAATGAATTAGAACGAATCGTACAAATGAATTAGAATGGATACATTCGTATGAATGATTTAGAATAGATCGTTCGAATGAATTAGCATGGATCGTACGAATAAATTAGAATGGATCGTATGAATAAATTTGAATGGATCATTCAAATGAATTAGAATGGATCGTACGAATGAATTAGAATGGATCGTGCGAATGAATTAGAATGGATCGTGCGAATGAATTAAAATGGATCGTACGAATGAATTAGAATGGGTCGTACGAATGAATTAGAATGAATCGTATTAATGAATTAGAATGGATCATACGAATGAATTAGAATAGATCGTACAAATGAATTAGATTGGATCTTACGAATGAATAAGAATAGATCGTACGAATGAATTAGAATGGATCGTATGAATGAATTAGAGTGGATCGTACGAATGAATTAGAATGGATCATACGAATGAATTAGAATGGAATGTGCGAATGAATTAGAATGGATCGTACGAATGAATTAGAATGGATCGTTCGAATGAATTAGAATGGATCGTACGAATAAATTAGAATGGATCGTCCGAGTCAATTGGAATGGATCATGCGAATGAATTAGAATGGATCATACGAATGAATTAGAATGGATACATTCGTGCGAATAAATTAGAATGGATCGTACGAATGAATTAGAATGGATCGTACGAATAAATTAGATTGGATCGTACGAATAAATTAGAATGGATCATGCGAATGAATTAGAATGGATCGTCCGAGTGAATTAGAATGGATCGTACGAATGAATTAGAGTGGATCGTACGAATGAATTAGAGTGGATCATACGAATGAATTGGAATGGATCGTACGAATGAATTAGAATGAATCATACGAATGAATTAGAATGGATCGGGTGAATGAATTAGAATGGATTGTACGAATGAATTAGAATGGATCATACGAATGAATTAGAATGGATCGAGCGAATGAATTAGATTGGATCGTTCAAATGAATTAGAATGGATCGTACGAATGAATTAGAATGGATCATACGAATGAATTAGAATGTTCTAATTCATTCTCACGATCCATTCTTATTCATTTGTACCATCCATTCTAATTCATTCATACGATCCATTCTAATTCATTCGTACGATCCATTCTAATTCATTCGTTCTATCCATTCTAATTCATTCGTACAATCTATTCTAATTTATTCGTACGATCCATTCTAATTCATTTGCACGAATGTATCCATTCTAATTCATTAACATGATCCATTCTAATTCATTCGTATGATCCATTCAAATTCATTTGCATGGATGTATCCATTCTAATTCATTCGTACAATCCATTCTATTTCATTCGTACGATCCATTCAAATTCATTCGTACGAATGAATTAGAATGGATACATTCGTGCGAATGAATTAGAATGGATCGTACGAATGAATTAGAATGGATCGTTCGAATGAATTAGAAAGGATCGTGCGAATGAATTAGAATGGATCGTACGAATGAATTAGAATGGATCATGTGAATGAATTAGAATGGATCATACGAATGAATTAGAATGGATCGTGCAAATGAATTAGAATTGATACATTCGTGCGAATGAATTAGAATGGATCATACGAATGAATTAGAATGAATACATCCATGCGAATGAATTAGAATGGATCAGACGAATGAACTAGAATGGATACATTCGTGCGAATGAATTAGAATGGATCATACGAATGAATTTGAATGGATCGTACGAAAGAATTAGAATGGATCGTCTGAATAAATTAAAATGAATCGTACAAATGAATTAGAATGGATCGTGTGATTGTATTAGAATGGATCATACGAATGAATTAGAATGTTCTAATTCATTCGTACGATCCATTCTAATTCATTCGTACGATCCATTCTAATTCATTCGCATGAATGTATCCATTTGAATTCATTCGCACGATCCATTCTAATTCATTCGTATGATCCATTCAAATTCATTTGCATGGATGTATCCATTCTAATACTTTCGTACAATCCATTCAATTTCATTCGTACGATCCATTCTAATTCATTCGTACGAATAAATTAGAATGGATACATTCATGCGAATGTATTAGAATGGATCGTACGAATGAATTAGAATGGATCGTTCGAATAAATAAGAATTGATCGTGCGAATGAATTAGAATGGATCGTACGAATCAATTAGAATGGATTAGACGAATGAATTAGAATGGATCATGTGATTGAATTAGAATGGATCATACGAATGAATTAGAATGGATCATGCGAATGAATTAGAATGGATACATTCATGCGAATGAATCAGAATGGATCGTACGAATGAATTAGAATGGATACATCCATGGGAATGAATTAGAATGGATCGTACGAATGAACAAGAATGGATACATTCGTGCAAATGAATTAGAGTGGATCATACGAATGAATTAGAGTGGATCGTACGAATGAATTGTAATGGAGACATCCATACGAATGAATTAGAATAGATCGTACGAATGAATTAGAATGGATACATTCGTGCGAATAAAGTAGAATGGATCATATGAATGAATTAGAATGGATCGTGTGAATGAATTAGAATGGATCGTACGAATGAATTAGAATGGATCGTATGAATGAATTAGAATGGATCGTTCGAATGAATTAGAATGGATTGTACGAATGAATTAGAATAGATTGTACGAATGAATTAGAATGGATCGTACAAATGAATTAGAATGGATCGTGCGAATGAATTCTAATTCATTCGTACGATCCATTCTAATTCATTCACACGATCCATTCTAATTCATTCATATGATCGATTGTAATTAATTCGCACGATCTATTCTAATTCATTCACATGATCCGTTCTAATTCATTCGTACGATCCCTTCTAATTCATTCGCACGATCCATTCTAATTCATTCGTACGATCTATTCTAATTCAGTCGCACGAATGTATCCATTCAAGTTCATTCGTACGATCCATTCTAATGCATTTACATGATTTATTCTAAATCATTCGTACAATCCATTCTATTTCATTTGTATGATCCATTCTAATTCATCCGTTCGATCCATTCTAATTCATTCATACGATCCATTCTAATTCATTCGTAAAATCTATTCTCATTTATTCGCACAAATGTATCCATTCTAATTCATTCGTACGATCCATTCTAATGCATTCATACGATCCATTCTAATTCATTCGTACATTCAATTCTAATTCATTCGTACGATCCATTCTAATTCATTCGAACGATCCATTCTAATTAATTCGCACGATCCATTCTAATTCATTCGAACGATCCATTCTAATTCATTCGCACGAATGTATCCATTCTAATTCATTCGTACGAATGAATTAAAATGGATCGTACGAATGAAATAGAATGGATTATATGAATGAATTAGAATGGATACATCCATGCAAATGAATTTGAATGGATCATACGAATGAATTAGAATGGATCGTGCGAATGAATTAGAATGAATACATTCGTGCGAATGAATTAGATTGGATCGTACGAATGAATTAGAATGGATCATACGAATGAATTAGAATGGATAATGCTAATGAATTAGAATAGATCGTACGAATGAATTAGAATAGATCGTACGAATGAATTAGAATGGATACATTCGTGCGACTGAATTAGAATAGATCGCACGAATGAATTAGAATGGATCGTGCGAATGAATTAGAATGGATACATTCGTACGAATGAATTAGAATGGATCGTACGAATGAACTAGAATGGATACATTCGTGCGAATGAATTAAAATGGATCGTTCGAATGAATTAGAATGGATCGTATGAATGAATTAGAATGGAATGTGCGAATGAATGAGAATGGATCGTACGAATGAATAAGAATGGATCGTTCGAATGAATTAGAATGGATTGTACGAATGAATTAGAATGGATCGTACGAATGAACTAGAATGGATACATTCGTGCGAATGAATTAGATTGGATCATTTGAATGAATTAGAATGGATCGTACGAATGAATTAGAATGGAATGTGAGAATTAATTAGAATGGATCGTACGAATGAATAAGAATGGATCGTTCGAATGAATTAGAATGGATCATATGAATGAATTAGAATGGATCATACGAATGAATTAGAATGGATCGTATAAATGAATTAGAGTGGATCATACGAATGAATTAAAATAGATCATGCGAATGAATTAGAATGGATCATCTGAATGAATTAGAATGAATCATACGAATGAATTAGAATGGATCGTATGAATGAATTAGAATGGATCGTTCGAATGAATTAGAATGGATCTTACGAATGAATTAGAATGGATCGTATGAATGAATTAGAATAGATCGTAGAAATGAATTAGAATAGATTGTATGAATGAATTAGAATGGATCATGCAAATGAATTAGAATGGATCATACGAATGAATTAGACTAGATCGTACGAATGAAATAGAATGGATCGTACGAATGAATTAGAAAGGATCATTCGAATGAATTAGAATTGATTGTGCGAATGAATTAGAATGGATTATATGAAATTAGAATGGATCATATGAATGAATTAGAATGGATCATGTGAATGAATTAGAATGGATCGTACGAATGAATTAGAATTGATACATTCGTGCGAATAAATTAGAATGGATCATACGAATGAATTAGAATGGATCGTGCGAATGAATTAGAATGGATCGTGCGAATGTATAAGAATATGATCGTACGAATGAATTAGAATGGATCATACGAATGAATTAGAATGGATCGAATGAATAAATAAGAATGGATACATTCGTATGAATTAGAATGGATCGTATCAATTAGAATGGATCGAGGAATGAATTAGAATGGATCATACGAATGAATTAGAATGGATCGTTCGAATGAATTAGAATGGATCGTGCGAATGAATTAGAATGGATACATTCGTGTGAATGAATTAGAATGGATCGTATGAATGAATTAGAGAGGATCATGCGAATGAATTAGAATGGATACATTCGTGCGAATGATTCGTGCGAATGAATTAGAATGGTTCGTACGAATGAATTAGAATGGATCGTTTGAATGAATTAGAATGGATACATTCGTGCGATTGAATTAGAATGGATCGTACAAATGAATTAGAATGGATCGTGCGATTGAATTAGAATGGATAATACGAATGAATTAGAATGGATCGTGTGAATGAATTAGAATGGATCGTAGGAATGAATTAGAATGGATACATTCGTGCGAATGAATTAGAATGGATCATACGAATGAATTAGAATGGATCGTACGAATGAATTAGAATAGATCGTACGAATGAATTAGACTGGATCGTACGAATGAATTAGAATGGATCATCCGAGTGAATTAGAATGGATCGTACGAATGAACTTGAATGGATCGTATGAATGAATTAGAATGGATCATCTGAATGAATTAGAATGAATCATACGAATAAATTAGAATAGATTTTACGAATGAATTATAATGGATCGTGCAATTGAATTATTATAGATCATGCGAATGAATTAGAATGGATCGTCCGAGTGAATTGGAATGGATCATTCGAATGAATTAGAATGGATCATACGAATGAATTAGAATAGATACATTCGTGCGAATAAATTAGAATGGATCGTACGAATAAATTAGAATGGATCGTACGAATAAATTAGATTGGATCGTACGAATAAATTAGAATGGATCATGCGAATGAATTAGAACGGATCGTCCGAGTGAATTAGAATGGATCGTACGAATGAATTAGAGTGGATCGTACGAATGAATTAGAGTGGATCATACGAATGAATTGGAATGGATCGTACGAATGAATTAGAATGAATCATACGAATGAATTAGAATGGATCGTGTGAATGAATTAGAATGGATTGAACGAATGAATTAGAATGGATCATACGAATGAATTAGAATGGATCGAGCAAATGAATTTGAATGGATCGTTCAAATGAATTAGAATGGATCGTATGAATGAATTAGAATGGATCATACGAATGAATTAGAATGTTCTAATTCATTCTCACGATCGATTCTTATTCATTTGTACGATCCATTCTAATTCATTCATACGATCCATTCTAATTCATTCGTACGATCCATTCTAATTCATTCGTTCTATCCATTCTAATTCATTCGTACGATCCATTCTAATTCATTCGTACGATCCATTCTAATTCATTTGCACGAATGTATCCATTCTAATTCATTAACGTGATCCATTCCAATTCATTCGTATGATCCATTCAAATTCATTTGCATGGATGTATCCATTCTAATTCATTCGTACAATCCATTCTATTTCATTCGTACGATCCATTCAAATTCATTCATACGAATGAATTAGAATGGATACATTCGTGCCAATGAATTAGAATGGATCGTACGAATGAATTAGAATGGATCGTTCGAATGAATTAGAATGGATCGTGCGAATGAATTAGAATGGATCGTACGAATGAATTAGAATGGATCATGTGAATGAATTAGAATGGATCATACGAATGAATTAGAATGGATCGTGCGAATGAATTAGAATGGGTACATTCGTGTGAATGAATTAGAATGGATCGTACGAATGAATTAGAATGAATACATCCATGCGAATGAATTAGAATGGATCATACGAATGAACTAGAATGGATACATTCGTGCGAATGAATTAGAATGGATCATACGAATGAATTTGAATGGATCGTACGAACGAATTAGAATGGATCGTCTGAATAAATTAAAATGAATCGTACGAATGAATTAGAATGGATCGTGTGATTGTATTAGAATGGATCATGCGAATGAATTAGAATGTTCTAATTCATTCGTACGATCCATTCTAATTCATTTGTACGATCCATTCTAATTCATTCGCATGAATGTATCCATTCGAATTCATTCGCACGATCCATTCTAATTCATTCGTATGATCCCTTCAAATTCATTTGCATGGATGTATCCATTCTAATACTTTCGTACAATCCATTCTATTTCATTCGTACAATCCATTCTAATTCATTCGTACGAATAAATTAGAATGGATACATTCATGCGAATGTATTAGAATGGATCGTACGAATGAATTAAATGGATCGTTCGAATAAATAAGAATTGATCATGCGAATGAATTAGAATGGATCGTACGAATGAATTAGAATGGATCAGACGAATGAATTAGAATGGATTATGTGATTGAATTAGAATGGATCATGCGAATGAATTAGAATGGATCATGCGAATGAATTAGAATGGATAAATTCATGCGAATGAATTAAAATGGATCGTACGAATGAATTAGAATGGATATATCCATGCGAATGAATTAGAATGGATCGTACGAATGAACTAGAATGGATACATTCGTGCGAATGAATTAGAATGGATCATACGAATGAATTAGAATGGATCGTACGAATGAATTATATTGGATACATCCATCCGAATGAATTAGAATGGATCGTACGAATGAATTAGAATGGATACATTCGTGCGATTAAATTAGAATGGATTATACGAATGAATTAGAATGGATCGTGTGAATGAATTAGAATGGATCGTACGAATGAATTAGAATGGATTGTACGAATGAATTAGAATGGATCGTTCGAATGAATTAGAATGGATTGTACGAATGAATTAGAATAGATTGTACGAATGAATTAGAATGGATCATACAAATGAATTAGAATGGATCGTGCGAATGAATTCTAATTCATTCGTACGATCCATTCTAATTCATTCATTGATCCATTCTAATTCATTCATATGATCGATTGTAATTAATTCGCATGATCTATTCTAATTCATTCACATGATCCGTTCTAATTCATTCGTACGATCCCTTCTAATTCATTCACACGATCCATTCTAATTCATTCGTACGATCTATTCTAATTCAGTCGCACGAATGTATCCATTCAAGTTCATTCGTACGATCCATTCTAATGCATTTACATGATCCATTCTAATTCATTCGTACAATCCATTCTATTTCATTTGTACGATCCATTCTAATTCATCCGTTCGATCCATTCTAATTCATTCATACGATCCATTCTAATTCATTCATAAAATCTATTCTCATTCATTCGCACAAATGTATCCATTCTAATTCATTCGTACGATCCATTCTAATGCATTCGTACGATCCATTCTAATTCATTCGTACATTCAATTCTAATTCATTCGTACGATCCATTCTAATTCATTCGAACGATCCATTCTAATTAATTCGCACGATCCATTCTAATTCATTCGAACGATCCATTCTAATTCATTCGCACGAATGTATCCATTCTAATTCATTCGTACGAATGAATTAGAACGGATCGTACAAATGAAATAGAATGGATTATATGAATGAATTAGAATGGATACATCCATGCAAATGAATTTGAATGGATCATACGAATGAATTAGAATGGATCGTGCGAATGAATTAGAATGAATACATTCGTGCGAATGAATTAGAATGGATCGTACGAATGAATTAGAATGGATCATACGAATGAATTAGAATGGATCGTGCTAATGAATTAGAATGGATCGTACGAATGAATTAGAATGGATCGTACGAATGAATTAGAATGGATACATTCGTGCAACTGAATTAGAATAGATCGCACGAATGAATTAGAATGGATCGTGCGAATGAATTAGAATGGATACATTCGTGCGAATGAATTAGAATGGATCGTACGAATGAACTAGAATGGATACATTCGTGCGAATGAATTAGAATGGATCGTTCGAATGAATTAGAATGGATCGTATGAATGAATTAGAATGGAATGTGCGAATGAATGAGAATGGATCGTACAAATGAATAAGAATGGATCGTTCGAATGAATTAGAATGGATTGTACGAATGAATTAGAATGGATCGTACGAATGAACTAGAATGGATACATTCGTGCAAATGAATTAGAATGGATCATTCGAATGAATTAGAATGGATCGTACGAATGAATTAGAATGGAATGTGAGAATGAATTAGAATGGATCGTACGAATGAATAAGAATGGATCGTTCAAATGAATTAGAATCGATCGTACGAATGAATTAGAATGGATCATACGAATGAATTAGAATGGATCATATAAATGAATTAGAGTGGATCATACGAATGAATTAGAATAGATCATGCGAATGAATTAGAATGGATCATCTGAATGAATTAGAAAGAATCATACGAATGAATTAGAATGGATCGTATGAATGAATTAGAATGGATCGTGCGAATGAATTAGAATGGATTTTACGAATGAATTAGAATGGATCGTATGAATGAATTAGAATAGATCATACAAATGAATTAGAATAGATTGTATGAATGAATTAGAATGGATCATGCAAATGAATTAGAATGGATCATACGAATGAATTAGACTAGATCGTACGAATGAAATAGAATGGATCGTACGAATGAATTAGAAAGGATCATTCGAATGAATTAGAATTGATTGTGCGAATGAATTAGAATGGATTATATGAAATTAGAATGGATCATATCAATGAATTAGAATGGATCGTGTGAATGAATTAGAATGGATCGTACGAATGAATTAGAATTGATACATTCGTGCGAATAAATTAGAATGGATCATACGAATGAATTAGAATGGATCGTGCGAATGAATTAGAATAGATTGTGCGAATGTATAAGAATATGATCGTACGAATGAATTAGAATAGATCATACGAATGAATTAGAATGGATCGAATGAATAAATAAGAATGGATACATTCGTATGAATTAGAATGGATCGTATGAATTAGAATGGATCGAGGAATGAATTAGAATGGATCATACGAATGAATTAGAATGGATCGTTCGAATGAATTAGAATGGATCGTGCGAATGAATTAGAATGGATACATTCGTGTGAATGAATTAGAATGGATCGTATGAATGAATTAGAGAGGATCATGCGAATGAATTAGAATGGATACATTCGTGCGAATGATTCGTGCGAATGAATTAGAATGGATCGTACGAATGAATTAGAATGGATCGTACGAATGAATTAGAATGGATACATTCGTGCGAATGAATTAGAATGGATCGTACAAATGAATTAGAATGGATCGTGCGATTGAATTAGAATGGATCATACGAATGAATTAGAATGGATCGTGTGAATGAATTAGAATGGATCGTAGGAATGAATTAGAATGGATACATTCGTGCGAATGAATTAGAATGGATCATACGAATGAATTAGAATGGATCGTACGAATGAATTAGAATAGATCGTACGAATGAATTAGACTAGATTGTACGAATGAATTAGAATGGATCATCCGAGTGAATAAGAATGGATCGTACGAATGAACTTGAATGGATCGTATGAATAAATTAGAATGGATCATCTGAATGAATTAGAGTGAATCATACGAATAAATTAGAATGGATTCTACGAATGAATTAGAATGGATCGTGCAATTGAATTATTATAGATCATGCGAATGAATTAGAATGGATCGTCCGACTGAATGGGAATGGATCATGCGAATGAATTAGAATGGATCATACGAATGAATTAGAATGGATACATTCGTGCGAATAAATTAGAATGGATCGTACGAATGAATTATAATAGATCGTACGAATAAATTAGATTGGATCGTACGAATAAATTAGAATGGATCATGCGAATGAATTAGAATGGATCGTCCGAGTGAATTAGAATGGATCGTACGAATGAATTAGAGTGGATCGTACGAATGAATTAGAGTGGATCATACAAATGAATTGGAATGGATCGTACGAATGAATTAGAATGAATCATACGAATGAATTAGAATGGATCATGTGAATGAATTAGATTGGATTGTACGAATGAATTAGAATGGATCATACGAATGAATTAGAATGGATCGAGCGAATGAATTAGAATGGATCGTTTAAATGAATTAGAATTGATCGTACGAATGAATTAGAATGGATCATACGAATGAATTAGAATGTTCTAATTCATTCTCACGATCCATTATTATTCATTTGTACGATCCATTCTAATTCATTCATACGATCCATTCTAATTCATTCGTACGATCCATTCTAATTCATTCGTTCTATCCATTCTAATTCATTCGTACGATCCATTCTAATTCATTCGTACGATCCATTCTAATTCATTTGCACGAATGTATCCATTCTAATTCATTAACATGATCCATTCTAATTCATTCGTATGATCCATTCAAATTCATTTGCATGGATGTATCCATTCTAATTCATTCGTACAATCCATTCTATTTTATTCCTACGAATGAATTAGAATGGATCGTTCGAATGAATTAGAATGGATCGTGCGAATGAATTAGAATGGATCGTACGAATGAATTAGAATGGATCATGTGAATGAATTAGAATGGATCATACGAATGAATTAGAATGGATCGTGCGAATGAATTAGAATGGATACATTCGTGCGAATGAATTAGAATGGATCGTACGAATGAATTAGAATGAATACATCCATGCGAATGAATTAGAATGGATCGTACGAATGAACTAGAATGGATACATTCGTGCGAATGAATTAGAATGGATCATACGAATGAATTTGAATGGATCGTACGAATGAATTAGAATGGATCGTCTGAATAAATTAGAATGAATCGTACGAATGAATTAGAATGGATAGTGTGATTGTATTAGAATGGATCATACGAATGAATTAGAATGTTCTAATTCATTCGTACGATCCATTCTAATTCATTCGTACGATCCATTCTAATTCATTCGCATGAATGTATCCATTCTAATTCATTCGCACGATCTATTCTAATTCATTCTTATGATCCATTCAAATTCATTTGCATGGATGTATTCATTCTAATACTTTCGTACAATCCATTCTATTTCATTCATACGATCCATTCTAATTCATTCGTACGAATAAATTAGAATGGATACATTCATGCGAATGTATTAGAATGGATCGTACGAATGAATTAGAATGGATCGTTCGAATAAATAAGAATTGATCTTGCGAATGAATTAGAATGGATCGTACGAATGAATTAGAATGGATCAGACGAATGAATTAGAATGGATCATGTGATTGAATTAGAATGGATCATATGAATGAATTAGAATGGATCATGCGAATGAATTAGAATGGATACATTCATGCGAAAGAATTAGAATGGATCGTACGAATGAATTAGAATGGATACATCCATACGAATGAATTAGAATGGATCGTACGAATGAACTAGAATGGATACATTTGTGCGAATGAATTAGAATGGATCATACGAATGAATTAGAGTGGATCGTACGAATTAATTATAATGGATACATCCATGTGAATGAATTAGAATGGATCGTACGAATGAATTAGAATGGATACATTCGTGCGAATAAATTAGAATGGATCATATGAATAAATTAGAATGGATCGTGTGAATGAATTAGAATGGATCGTACGAATGAATTAGAATGGATTGTACGATTGAATTAGAATGGATCGTTCGAATGAATTAGAATGGATTGTATGAATGAATTAGAATAGATTGTACGAATGAATTAGAATGGATCGTACAAATGAATTAGAATGGATCGTGCGAATGAATTCTAATTCATTCATACGATCCATTCTAATTCATTCACACGATCCATTCTAATTCATTCATATGATCGATTGTAATTAATTCGCACGATCTATTCTAATTCATTCACATGATCCGTTCTAATTCATTCGTACGATCCCTTCTAATTCATTCGCACGATCCATTCTAATTCATTCGTACGATCTATTCTAATTCAGTCGCACGAATGTATCCATTCAAGTTCATTCGTACGATCCATTCTAATGCATTTACATGATCCATTCTAATTCATTCGTACAATCCATTCTATTTCATTTGTACGATCCATTCTAATTTGTCCGTTCGATCCATTCTAATTCATTCATACGATCCATTCTAATTCATTCGTAATATCTATTCTCATTCATTCGCACAAATGTATCCATTCTAATTCATTCGTACGATCCATTCTAATGCATTCGTACGATCCATTCTAATTCATTCGTACATTCAATTCTAATTCATTCGTACGATCCATTCTAATTCATTCGAACGATCCATTCTAATTAATTCGCACGATCCATTCTAATTCATTCGAACGATCCATTCTAATTCATTCGCACGAATGTATCCATTCTAATTCATTCGTACGAATGAATTAGAATGGATCGTACGAATGAAATAGAATGGATTATATGAATGAATTAGAATGGCTACATCCATGCAAATGAATTTGAATGGATCATACGAATGAATTAGAATGTATCGTGCGAATGAATTAGAATGAATACATTCGTGCGAATGAATTAGAATGGATCTTACGAATGAATTAGAATGGATCATACGAATGAATTAGAATAGATCGTGCTAATGAATTAGAATGGATCGTATGAATGAATTAGAATGGATACATTCGTGCGACTGAATTAGAATAGATCGCACGAATGAATTAGAATGGATCGTGCGAATGAATTAGAATGGATACATTCGTGCGAATGAATTATAATGGATCGTACGAATGAACTAGAATGGATACATTCGTGCGAATGAATTAGAATGGATCGTTCGAATGAATTAGAATGGATCGTATGAATGAATTAGAATGGAATGTGCGAATGAATGAGAATGGATCGTACGAATGAATAAGAATGGATCATTCGAATGAATTAGAATGGATTGTACGAATGAATTAGAATGGATCGTACGAATGAACTAGAATGGATACATTCGTGCGAATGAATTAGAATGGATCATTCGAATGAATTAGAATGGATCGTACGAATGAATTAGAATGGAATGTGAGAATGAATTAGAATGGATCGTATGAATGAATAAGAATGAATCGTTCGAATGAATTAGAATGGATCATACGAATGAATTAGAATGGATCATACGAATGAATTAGAATGGATCGTGTAAATGAATTTGAGTGGATCATACGAATGAATTAGAATAGATCATGCGAATGAATTAGAATGGATCATCTGAATGAATTAGAATGAATCATACGAATGAATTAGAATGGATCGTATGAATGAATTAGAATGGATTGTGCGAATGAATTAGAATGGATCTTACGAATGAATTAGAATGGATCGTATGAATGAATTAGAATAGATCGTAGAAATGAATTAGAATAGATTGTATGAATGAATTAGAATGGATCATGCAAATGAATTAGAATGGATCATACGAATGAATTAGACTAGATCGTACGAATGAAATAGAATGGATCGTACGAATGAATTAGAAAGGATCATTCGAATGAATTAGAATTGATTGTGCGAATGAATTAGAATGGATTATTTGAAATTAGAATGGATCATATGAATGAATTAGAATGGATCGTGTGAATGAATTAGAATGGATCGTATGAATGAATTAGAGAGGATCATGCGAATGAATTAGAATGGATACATTCGTGCGAATGATTCGTGCGAATGAATTAGAATGGATCGTACGAATGAATTAGAATGGATCGTACGAATGAATTAGAATGGATACATTCGTGCGAATGAATTAGAATGGATCGTACAAATGAATTAGACTGGATCGTGCGATTGAATTAGAATGGATCATACGAATGAATTAGAATGGATCGTGTGAATGAATTAGAATGGATCGTAGGAATGAATTAGAATGGATACATTCGTGCGAATGAATTAGAATGGATCATACGAATGAATTAGAATGGATCGTACGAATGAATTAGAATAGATCGTACGAATGAATTAGACTAGATTGTACGAATGAATTAGAATGGATCATCCGAGTGAATTAGAATGGATCGTACGAATGAACTTGAATGGATCGTATGAATGAATTAGAATGGATCATCTGAATGAATTAGAGTGAATCATACGAATAAATTAGAATGGATTCTACGAATGAATTAGAATGGATCGTGCAATTGAATTATTATAGATCATGCGAATGAATTAGAATGGATCGTCCGACTGAATGGGAATGGATCATGCGAATGAATTAGAATGGATCATACGAATGAATTAGAATGGATACATTCGTGCGAATAAATTAGAATGGATCGTACGAATGAATTATAATAGATCGTACGAATAAATTAGATTGGATCGTACGAATAAATTAGAATGGATCATGCGAATGAATTAGAATGGATCGTCCGTGTGAATTAGAATGGATCGTACGAATGAATTAGAGTGGATCGTACGAATGAATTAGAGTGGATCATACAAATGAATTGGAATGGATCGTACGAATGAATTAGAATGAATCATACGAATGAATTAGAATGGATCGTGTGAATGAATTAGATTGGATTGTACGAATGAATTAGAATGGATCATACGAATGAATTAGAATGGATCGAGCGAATGAATTAGAATGGATCGTTTAAATGAATTAGAATGGATCGTACGAATGAATTAGAATGGATCATACGAATGAATTAGAATGTTCTAATTCATTCTCACGATCCATTCTTATTCATTTGTACGATCCATTCTAATTCATTCATACGATCCATTCTAATTCATTCGTACGATCCATTCTAATTCATTCGTTCTATCCATTCTAATTCATTCGTACGATCCATTCTAATTCATTCGTACGATCCATTCTAATTCATTTGCACGAATGTATCCATTCTAATTCATTAACATGATCCATTCTAATTCATTCGTATGATCCATTCAAATTCATTTGCATGGATGTATCCATTCTAATTCATTCGTACAATCCATTCTATTTTATTCCTACGAATGAATTAGAATGGATCGTTCGAATGAATTAGAATGGATCGTGCGAATGAATTAGAATGGATCGTACGAATGAATTAGAATGGATCATGTGAATGAATTAGAATGGATCATACGAATGAATTAGAATGGATCGTGCGAATGAATTAGAATGGATACATTCGTGCGAATGAATTAGAATGGATCGTTCGAATGAATTAGAATGAATACATCCATGCGAATGAATTAGAATGGATCGTACGAATGAACTAGAATGGATACATTCGTGCGAATGAATTAGAATGGATCATACGAATGAATTTGAATGGATCGTACGAATGAATTAGAATGGATCGTCTGAATAAATTAGAATGAATCGTACGAATGAATTAGAATGGATCGTGTGATTGTATTAGAATGGATCATACGAATGAATTAGAATGTTCTAATTCATTCGTACGATCCATTCTAATTCATTCGTACGATCCATTCTAATTCATTCGCATGAATGTATCCATTCTAATTCATTCGCACGATCTATTCTAATTCATTCTTATGATCCATTCAAATTCATTTGCATGGATGTATTCATTCTAATACTTTCGTACAATCCATTCTATTTCATTCATACGATCCATTCTAATTCATTCGTACGAATAAATTAGAATGGATACATTCATGCGAATGTATTAGAATGGATCGTACGAATGAATTAGAATGGATCGTTCGAATAAATAAGAATTGATCTTGCGAATGAATTAGAATGGATCGTACGAATGAATTAGAATGGATCAGACGAATGAATTAGAATGGATCATGTGATTGAATTAGAATGGATCATATGAATGAATTAGAATGGATCATGCGAATGAATTAGAATGGATACATTCATGCGAATGAATTAGAATGGATCGTACGAATGAATTAGAATGGATACATCCATACGAATGAATTAGAATGGATCGTACGAATGAACTAGAATGGATACATTTGTGCGAATGAATTAGAATGGATCATACGAATGAATTAGAGTGGATCGTACGAATGAATTATAATGGATACATCCATGTGAATGAATTAGAATGGATCGTACGAATGAATTAGAATGGATACATTCGTGCGAATAAATTAGAATGGATCATATGAATAAATTAGAATGGATCGTGTGAATGAATTAGAATGGATCGTACGAATGAATTAGAATGGATTGTACGATTGAATTAGAATGGATCGTTCGAATGAATTAGAATGGATTGTATGAATGAATTAGAATAGATTGTACGAATGAATTAGAATGGATCGTACAAATGAATTAGAATGGATCGTGCGAATGAATTCTAATTCATTCATACGATCCATTCTAATTCATTCACACGATCCATTCTAACTCATTCATATGATCGATTGTAATTAATTCGCACGATCTATTCTAATTCATTCACATGATCCGTTCTAATTCATTCGTACGATCCCTTCTAATTCATTCGCACGATCCATTCTAATTCATTCGTACGATCTATTCTAATTCAGTCGCACGAATGTATCCATTCAAGTTCATTCGTACGATCCATTCTAATGCATTTACATGATCCATTCTAATTCATTCGTACAATCCATTCTATTTCATTTGTACGATCCATTCTAATTCGTCCGTTCGATCCATTCTAATTCATTCATACGATCCATTCTAATTCATTCGTAATATCTATTCTCATTCATTCGCACAAATGTATCCATTCTAATTCATTCGTACGATCCATTCTAATGCATTCGTACGATCCATTCTAATTCATTCGTACATTCAATTCTAATTCATTCGTACGATCCATTCTAATTCATTCGAACGATCCATTCTAATTAATTCGCACGATCCATTCTAATTCATTCGAACGATCCATTCTAATTCATTCGCACGAATGTATCCATTCTAATTCATTCGTACGAATGAATTAGAATGGATCGTACGAATGAAATAGAATGGATTATATGAATGAATTAGAATGGCTACATCCATGCAAATGAATTTGAATGGATCATACGAATGAATTAGAATGTATCGTGCGAATGAATTAGAATGAATACATTCGTGCGAATGAATTAGAATGGATCGTACGAATGAATTAGAATGGATCATACGAATGAATTAGAATGGATCGTGCTAATGAATTAGAATGGATCGTATGAATGAATTAGAATGGATACATTCGTGCGACTGAATTAGAATAGATCGCACGAATGAATTAGAATGGATCGTGCGAATGAATTAGAATGGATACATTCGTGCGAATGAATTATAATGGATCGTACGAATGAACTAGAATGGATACATTCGTGCGAATGAATTAGAATGGATCGTTCGAATGAATTAGAATGGATCGTATGAATGAATTAGAATGGAATGTGCGAATGAATGAGAATGGATCGTACGAATGAATAAGAATGGATCGTTCGAATGAATTAGAATGGATTGTACGAATGAATTAGAATGGATCGTACGAATGAACTAGAATGGATACATTCGTGCGAATGAATTAGAATGGATCATTCGAATGAATTAGAATGGATCGTACGAATGAATTAGAATGGAATGTGAGAATGAATTAGAATGGATCGTATGAATGAATAAGAATGAATCGTTCGAATGAATTAGAATGGATCATACGAATGAATTAGAATGGATCATACGAATGAATTAGAATGGATCGTGTAAATGAATTTGAGTGGATCATACGAATGAATTAGAATAGATCATGCGAATGAATTAGAATGAATCATCTGAATGAATTAGAATGAATCATACGAATGAATTAGAATGGATCGTATGAATGAATTAGAATGGATTGTGCGAATGAATTAGAATGGATCTTACGAATGAATTAGAATGGATCGTATGAAAGAATTAGAATAGATCGTAGAAATGAATTAGAATAGATTGTATGAATGAATTAGAATGGATCATGCAAATGAATTAGAATGGATCATACGAATGAATTAGACTAGATCGTACGAATGAAATAGAATGGATCGTACGAATGAATTAGAAAGGATCATTCGAATGAATTAGAATTGATTGTGCGAATGAATTAGAATGGATTATTTGAAATTAGAATGGATCATATGAATGAATTAGAATGGATCGTGTGAATGAATTAGAATGGATCGTACGAATGAATTAGAATTGATACATTCGTGCGAATAAATTAGAATGGATCATACGAATGAATTAGAATGGATCGTGCGAATGAATTAGAATGGATCGTGCGAATGTATAAGAATATGATCGTACGAAGGAATTAGAATGGATCATACGAATGAATTAGAATGGATACATTCGTATGAATTAGAATGGATCGTATGAATTAGAATGGATCGAGGAATGAATTAGAATGGATCATACGAATGAATTAGAATGGATCGTTCGAATGAATTAGAATGGATAATGCGAATGAATTAGAATGGATACATTCGTGCGAATGAATTAGAATGGATCGTATGAATGAATTAGAGAGGATCATGTGAATGAATTAGAATGGATACATTCGTGCGAATGATTCGTGCGAATGAATTAGAATGGATCGTACGAATGAATTAGAATGGATCGTACGAATGAATTAGAATGGATCGTACTAATGAATTAGAATGGATCGTGCGATTGAATTAGAATGGATCATATGAATGAATTAGAATGGATCATGTGAATGAATTAGAATGGATCGTAGGAATGAATTAGAATGGATAGATTCGTGCGAATGAATTAGAATGGATCATACGAATGAATTAGAATGGATCGTACGAATGAATTAGAATAGATCATACGAATGAATTAGACTGGATTGTACGAATGAATTAGAATGGATCATCCGAGTGAATTAGAATGGATCGTACGAATGAACTTGAATGGATCGTATGAATGAATTAGAATGGATCGTCTGAATGAATTAGAGTGAATCATACGAATAAATTAGAATGGATTTTATGAATGAATTAGAATGGATCGTGCAATTGAATTATTATAGATCATGCGAATAAATTAGAATGGATACATCCTTACGAATGAATTAGAATGGGTCGAACGAATGAATTAGAATGGATCGTGCGATTGAATTAGAATGGAATGTGTGAATGAATTAGAATGGATCGTACGAATGAATTAGAATGGATCGTACGAATGAATTAGAATGGATCGTACGAATGAATTAGAATGGATCATACAAATTAATTAGAATGGATCATACGAATTAATTAGAATGGATCGTACGAATGAATTAGAATGGATCGTACGAATGAATTAGAATGAATGGATACATTCGTGCGAATGAATTAGAATGGATTGTGCGAATGAATAAGAATAGATCGTGCGAATGAATTAGAATGGATCGTACGAATGAATTAGAATGGATCGTACGGAATGAATTAGAATGGATTGTACGAATGAATTAGAATGGATACATTCGTATGAATGAATTAGAATGGATCATGCGAATGATTTAGAATGGATCGTATGAATGAATTAGAATGGATCGTGCGAATGAATTAGAATGGATTGTACGAATGAATTAGAATGGATCGTCCGAGTGAATTAGAATGGATCGTACGAATGAACTTGAATGGATACATTCGTGCGACTGAATTAGAATAGGTCGTACGAATGAATTAGAATGGATCGTGCGAATGAATTAGAATGGATTCATTCGTGCGAATGAATTAGAATGGATCGTACGAATGAATTTGAATGGATCGTACGAATGAATTAGAATGGATCGTACAAATGAATTAGAATGGATCGTACGAATGAATTAGAATGGATCGTATGAATAAATTAGAATCGATACATTTGTGCGAATGAGTTAGAATGGATCATACGAATGAAATAGAATGGATAGTACGAATGAATTAGAATGGATACATTCATGCGAATGAATTAGAATGGATCGTATGAATGATTTAAAATGGATCATTCGAATAAATTAGAATGGATCGTGCGAATGAATAAGAATGGATACATTCGTGCGAATGAATTAGAATGGATTATACAAATGAATTAGAATAGATCGTATGAATGAATTAGAATGGATCATGCGAATGAGTTAGAATGGATCATACAAATGAATTAGAATGGATTATATGGATAAATTAGAATGAATCATACGAATGAATTAGAATGGATCGTACAAATGAATTAGAATGAATCATACGAATGAATTAGAATGGATCGTACGGAATGAATTAGAATAGATCATATGAATGAATTAGAATGGATCGTATGAATGAATTAGAATGGATTGTACGAATGAATTAGAATGGATCATACGAATGAATTAGAATTGATCGTATGAATGAATTAGAATAAATCGTACGAATGAATTAGAATGGATCGTATGAATAAATTAGAATGGAACATGCGAATGAATTAGAATGGATCATATGAATGAATTAGAATGGATCGTACAAATGAATTAGAATGGATACATTTGTGCGAATGAGTAGAATGGATCGTACGAATGAATTAGGATGGATCATTCGAATGAATTAGAATGGATCGTACGAATGAATTAGAATGGATATATTTGTGCGAATGAGTTAGAATGGATCGTACGAATGAATTAGAATGGATCATACAACTGAATTAGAATGGATCGTACGAATGAATTAGACTGGATCGTACGAATGAATTAGACTGGATCGTCCGAGTGAATTAGAATGGATCGTCCGAATGAATTAGAATGGATCGTACGAATGAATAAGAATGGATCGTACAAATGAATTAGAATGGATCGTGCGAATGAATTAGAATGGATCGTGCGAATGAATTAGAATGGATACATTCGTGCGAATGAATTAGAATGGATCGTGCGATTGAATTAGAATGGATCATACGAATGAATTAGAATGGATCGTGTGAATGAATTAGAATGGATCATACGAATGAGTTAGAATGTATACATTCATGCGAATGAATTAGAATGGATCGTACGATTGAATTTGAATGGATATATCCATGCGAATAAATTAGAATGGGGCGTATGAATGAATTAGAATGGATCAAATGAATAAATTAGACTGGATCATACAAATGAATTAGATTGGATCGTGCGAATGAATTAGAATGGATACATTCGTGCGAATGAATTAGAATGGATCGTACAAATTATTTAGAATGGATACATTCGTGCGAATGAATTAGAGTGGATTATACGAATGAATTAGAATAGATCGTGCGAATGAATTAGAATGGATCGTCTGAATGAATTAGAATGATTCATACGAAAAAATTAGAATGGATCTTATGAATGAATTAGAATGGATCGTGCGAATGAATTAGAATGGATCTTATGAATGAATTAGAATGGATCGTATGAATGAATTAGAAAAGATCGTACGAATGAATTAGAATAGATCTTATGAATGAATTAGAATGCATCATGCTAATGTATAAGAATGGATCATACGAATAAATTAGAATGGATCGTACGAATTAATTAGAATGGATACATTTGTGTGAATGGGTTAGAATGGATCGTACGAATAAATTAGAATGGATCATACGAATGAATTAGAATGGATCGTACGAATGAATTAGAATGGATACATTTGTGCGAATGAGTTAGAATGGATCATACGAATGAATTAGAATGGATCATACGAATGAATTAGAATAGATTGTACGAATGAATTTGAATGGATCGTACGAATTAATTAGACTGGATCGTACGAATGAATAAGAATGGATCGTCGGAATGAATTAGAATGGATCGTGCGAATGAATTAGAATGGATCGTGCGAATGAATTAGAATGATTTAGAATGTTAGAAAGGATAGTACAAATGAATTAGAATGGATCGTACGAATGAATTAGAATAGATTGTACGAATGAATTAGAATGGATCGTTCGAATGAATTAGAATGAATCGTACAAATGAATTAGAATGGATACATTCGTATGAAAGATTTAGAATGGATCGTCCGAATGAATTAGAATGGATCATACGAATAAATTAGAATGGATCGTATGAATAAATTAGAATGGATCGTTCGAATGAATAAGAATGGATCGTACGAATTAATTAGAATGGATCGTGCGAATGAATTAGAATGGATAGTGTGAATGAATTAGAATGGATCGTACGAATGAATTAGAATGGGTCGTACGAATGAATTTGAATGAATCGTATTAATGAATTAGAATGGGTCATACGAATGAATTAGAATAGATCGTGCAAATGAATTAGAATGGATCTTACGAATGTGTAAGAATAGATCGTACGAATGAATTAAAATGGATCGTATGAATGAATTAGAGTGGATCGTACGAATGAATTAGAATGGATCATACGAATGAATTAGAATGGAATGTGCGAATGAATTAGAATGGATCGTACGAATGAATTAGAATGGATCGTTCGAATGAATTAGAATGGATCGTACGAATGAATTAGAATGGATAGTCCGAGTGAATTAGAATGGATCATGCGAATGAATTAAAATAGATCATACGAATGAATTAGAATGGGTACATTCGTGCGAATAAATTAGAATGGATCGTACGAATGAATTAGAATGGATCGCACGAATGAATTAGATTGGATCGTACGAATATATTAGAATGGATCATGCGAATGAATTAGAATGGATCGTCCGAGTGAATTAGAATGGATCGTACGAATGAATTTGAGTGGATCGTACGAATTAATTAGAGTGGATCAGACGAAAGAATTAGAATGAATCATACGAATGAATTAGAATCGATCGTGTGAATGAATTAGAATGGATTGTACGAATGAATTAGAACGGATCATACGAATGAATTAGAATGGATCGAGCGAATGAATTAGAATGGATCCTTCAAATGAATTAGAATGGATCGTACGAATGAATTAGAATAGATCGTCCGAATAAATTAGAATGGATCGTCCGAATGAATTAGAATGGATCGTATGAATGAATTAGAATGGATCGTCCGAATGAATTAGAATAGATTGTAAGAATGAATTAGAATGGATCGTCCGAATGAATTAGAATGGATCACCTGAATGAATTAGAATAGATTGTTCGAATGAATTAGAGTGGATCGTCCGAATGAATTAGAATGGATCGTACGAATGAATTAGAATAGATACATCCATGCAAATGAATTAGAATGGGTCGTACGAATGAATTAGAATGGATCGTACGAATGAATTAGAATGTATCGTCCGAATGAATTAGAATGGATCGTTCGAATGAATTAGAATGGATCGTACAAATGAATCAGAATGGATCGTGCGAATGAATTAGAATGGATCGTGTGAATGAATTAGAAAGGATCGTCTGAATGAATTAGAATGAATCATACGAATTAATTAGAATGGATTGTGCGAATGAATTAGAATAGATACATTCGTGCGAATGAATTAGAATGGATCATACGAATGAATTAGAATGGATCGTACGAATGAATTAGAATGGATCGTGCGAATGAATTAGAATGGATCATACGAATGAATTAGAATGGATTGTACGAATAAATTAGAATGGATCGTTCGAATGAATTAGAATGGATCATACGAATGAATTAGAATGGATCATACGAATGAATTAGAATGGATCGTATGAATGAATTAGAATGGATCGTGCGAATGAATTAGAATGGATGGAACGAATGAATTAGAATGGATCATCCGAGTGAATTAGAATGGATAGTACAAATGAATTAGAATGGATCGTACGAATGAATTAGAATAGATTGTACAAATGAATTAGAATGAATCGTACGAATAAATTAGAATGAATCGTTCGAATGAATTAGAATGGATCGTACGAATGAATTAGAATGGATCGTACGAATGAATTAGAATGGATCGTACGAATAAATTAGAATGGATCATTCGAATGAATTAGAATGGATCGTGCAAATGAATTAGAATGGATCATACGAATGAATTAGAATGGATCGTACGAATGAATTAGAATCGATCATTCGAATGAATTAGAATGGATCATGCGAATGAATTAGAATGGATCATTTGAATGAATTAGAATGGATTGTGCCTATGAATTAGAATGGATACATTCGTGTGAATGAATTTGAATGGATCGTACGAATGAATTAGAATGGATACATTCGTATGAATTAGAATGGATAGTGCGAATGAATTAGAATGGATCGTGCGAATGTATTAGAATGGATCATACGAATGGATTAGAATTGATCGTACGAATGAATTAGAATGGATTGTGAATGAATTAGAATGAATCGTTCAAATGAATTAGAATGTTAGAATGGATAATGTGAATGAATTAGAATGGATCGTGTGAATGAATTAGAATGGATCGTACGAATGCATTCGAATGGATTGTTCGAATAAATTAGAATGGATCATGTGATTGAATTAGAATTTATACATTTGTGCGAATGAGTTAGAATGTATCGTACGAATGAATTAGAATGGATCATACGAATGAATTAGAATGGATCGTACGAATGAAATAGAATGGATTGTACGAATTAATTAGAATGGATCGCATGAATGAATTAGAATGGATCATGCGAGTGAACTAGAATGGATCGTATGAATGAATTAGAATGAATCGTACGAATGAATTTGAATGGATCGTTCGAATGAATTAGAATGGATCGTGCGATTGAATTAGATTGGATACATTCGTGCGAATGAATTAGAATGGATCGGACGAATGAATTAGAATGGATCATATGAATAAATTAGAATGGATCATACGAATGAATAAGAATGGATCGTACGAATAAATTAGAATGGATCCATCGAGTGAATTAGAATGGATCGTCCGAAAGGATCATACGAATGAATTAGAATGGATCGTGTGAAAGAATTAGAACATTCTAATTCATTCTTATGATCCATTCTAATTCAATCGCACGATCCATTCTAATGCATTCATCCGATCCATTCTAATTTATTCGTACGATCCATTCTAATTCATTTGAATGAATGTATCCTATCTAATTCATTCGTATGATCCATTCTAATTCATTCGCATGAATGTATCCATTCTAATTCATTCATGTGATCCATTCTAATTTATTCATACGATCCATTCTAATCCATTTGTACTATCCACTCTAACATTCTAATCCATTCGAACAATCCATTCTAATGCATTCGTACAATCCATTCTAATTCATTCGCACGAACCATTCTAATTCATTTGTACGATCCATTCTAATTCATACGAATGTATCCATTCTAATTCATTCGTACGATCCATTCTAATTCATTCGCACGAATGTATCCATTCTAATTCAATCGTATGATCCATTCTAATTCATTCGAACAATCCATTCTAATTCATTCGTACGATCCATTCTAATTCATTCGTTTGATCCATTCTAATTCAATCGCATGATCCATTCTAATTCACTCGGACGATCCATTCTAATTCATTCGTATGAACCATTCTAATTCATTCGTACGATCCATTCTAATTCATACGAATGTATCCATTCTAATTCATTCGTACGATCCATTCTAATTCATTCGCACGAATGTATCCATTCTAATTTATTCGTATGATCCATTCTAATTCATTTGCACGATCCGTTCTAATTCATTCGAACAATCTATTCTAATTCATTCGTACGATCCATTCTAATTCATTCGTACGATCTATTCTAATTCATTCTAACGATCCATTCTAATTCATTCGTACGATCCATTTTAATTCATTCGTATGATCCATTCAAGTTCATACGAATGTATCCATTCTAATTCATTCGTACGATCCATTCTAATACATTCGTACGAATGTATCCATTCTAATTCATTCGTACGATCCATTCTAATTCATTCGTACGATCTATTCTTATTTATTCGCACGATCTATTCTAATTCATTCGAACGATCCATTCTAATTCATTCGTATGGATCGTTCGAATGAATTAGAATGGATCATCTTAATGAATTAGAATGGATACATTCATGCTAATGAATTAGAATGGATAGTAGGAATGAATTAGAATAGATCGTACGAATTAATTAGACTGGATCGTACGAATGAATTAGAATGGATCGTCTGAGTGAATTAGAATGGACCGTACGAATGGATTAGAATGGATACATTCGTGTGAATGAATTAGAATGGATCCATCCATGCAAATGAATTAGAATGGATTCATTCGAATGAATTAGAATGGATACATTCGTGCGAATGAATTAGAATGGATCGTGCGAATTAATTAGAATGGATCGTACAAATGAATTAGAATGGATCGTGCGAATGAATTAGAATGGATCGCATTAATGAATTAGAATGGATCGTGCGAATAAATTAGAATGGATCGTACGAATGAAATAGAATGGATGGTTTGAATGAATTATAATGGATCGTACGAATGAATTAGAATGGATCGTTCGAATAAATTAGAATAGATCGTGCGAATGAATTAGAATGGATCGTATGAATAAATTAGAATGAATCATACGAATGAATTAGAATGGATACATTCGTGCGAATGAATTAGAATGGATCGTGCGAATGAATTAGAATTGATCGTATGAATGAATTAGAATGGATCGTATAAATGAATTATAATAGATCTTACGAATGAATTAGAATAGAATGTGCGAATGAATTAGAATGGATCGTACGAATGAATTAGAATGGATCGTTCGAATGAATTAGAATGGATCGTACTAATGAATTAGAATGGATCGTATGAATGAATTAGAATAGATCGTTCGAATGAATTAGAATAATTAGAATGGATCGTACGAATGAATTAGAATGGATCGTGCGAATGAATTAGAATGGATCATATGAATGAATTAGAATAGATTGTACGAATGAATTAGAATGGATCATACGAATAAATTAGAATGGATCGTGCGAATGAATTAGAATGGATCGTACGAATGAATTAGAATAGATTGTACGAATGAATTAGAATGAATTGTTCGAATGAATTAGAATGGATCGTACGAAATGAATTAGAATGGGTACATTCGAATGAATTAGAATAGATACATTCGTGCGAATGAATTAGAATGGATCGTGCGAATGAATTAGAACGGATCGTTTGAATGAATTAGAATGGATCGTGCCAATGAATTAGAATGAATACATTCGTGCGAATGAATTAGAATGGATCGTATGAATGAATTAGAATGGATACATTCGTATGAATTAGAATGGATCGTACGAATGAATTAGAATAGATTGTGCAAATGAATTAGAATGGATCATACAAATGATTTAGAATGGATCGTACGAATGAATTAGAATGGATACATTCATGCGAATGAATTAGAATAGATCTATCCATGCAAATGAATTAGAATGGATATATTTGAATGAATTAGAATGGATACATTCATGCGAATGAATTAGAATGGATCGTGCGAATTAATTAGAATGGATCGTTCGAATAAATTAGAATGAATCATACGAATAAATTAGAATGGATCTAATGAATGAATTAGATTGGATACATTCGTATGAATTAGAATGGATCGTATGAATGAATTAGAGTGGATCATGCGAATGAATTAGAATGGATCGTACGAATGACTTAGAATGGATACATTCGTATGAATAAGAATGGATCGTACGAATGAATTAGAATGGATCGTGCGAATGAATTAGAATGGAATTAGAATGGATTGTGCGGATGAATTAGAATGGATCGTCTGAATGAATTAGACTGGATCGTGCAAATGAATTACAATGGATCATGCGAATGAATTAGAATGGATCGTCCGAGTGAATTAGAATGGATCGTACAAATGAATTAAAATGGATCGTATGAATGAATTAGAATGAATCATTCGTGCGAATGAATTAGAATGGATTGTTTGAATGAATTAGAATGGATCGTCTGAATGAATTGCAATGGATCGTGCAAATAAATTAGAATGGATCGTACGAATAAATTAGAATGGATACATTCGTGCGAATAAATTAGAATGGATCGTACAAATAAAGTAGAATGGATCATACGAATGAATTAGAATAGATCGTGTGAATGAATTAGAATGGATCGTACGAATGAATTAGAATATTCTATTTCATTCGTATGATCCATTCTAATTCATACGCACGATCCATTCTAATTCATTCATACGATCCATTCTAATGCATTCGTACGATCCATTCTAATTCATTCGCACGAATGTATCCATGCTAATTTATTCGTACGATCCATTCTAATTCATTCGCACGAATATATCCATTCTAACTCATTCGTATGATCCATTCTAATTCATTCGTACGATCCATTCTAATTCATTTGTACTATCCATTCTAATATTCTAATTTATTTGAACGATCCATTCTAATTCATTCACGATCCATTCTTATTCATTCGTACGATCCATTCTAATGTATTCATACGATCCATTCTAATTCATTCGCTCGAACCATTCTAATTCATTCGTACAATCCATTCTAATTCAATCGTACGATCCATTCTAATTCATTCGTCCGATCCATTCTAATTCATTCGCACGATCCATTCTAATTCATTCGAACGATCCATTTTAATTCATTCATACGATCCATTCTAATTCATTCGCACGATCCATTCTAATTCATTCGCACGATCCATTCTAATTCATTCGCATGAATGTATCCATTCTAATTCATTCACGATCCATTCTAATTCATTCGTACGATCCATTCTAATTCATTCGAACAATCCATTCTAATTCATTCGTACGATCCATCCTAATTCATTCATACGATCCATTCTAATTCATTATTACGATCCATTCTAATTCATTCGTACGATCTATTCTAATTCATTCGCACGATCCAATCTATTGCATTCGTACGATCCATTCTAATTCATTCGCACGATCCATTCTAATTCATTCGTACGATCCATTCTTATTCATTCGTACGATCCATTCTAATTCATTCGCATAATCCATTCTAATTCATTCGTATGACCCATTCTAATTCATTCGTATGATCCATTCTAATTCATTCGCATATTCCATTCTAATTCATTCATACGATCCATTCTAATTCATTCGAACGATCCATTCTAATTCATTTGTACTATCCATTCTAATATTCTAATTCATTCGAACGATCCATTCTAATTCATTCACGATCTATTCTAATTCATTCGTTTGATCCATTCTAATTCATTCGAACAATCCATTCTGATTCATTCATACGATCCAATCTAATTCATTCGCTCGATCCATTCTAATTCATTCTCGATCCATTCTAATTCCTTCATACGACCCATTCTAATTCATTCAGACGATCCATTCTAATTCATTCGCTTGATCCATTCTAATTCATTCACGATCCATTCTAATATATTCGGACGATCCATTCTAATTCATTCGTATGATTCATTCTAATTCATTCGTACGATCCATTCTAATTCAATCGCATGAATGTATCCTTCAAATTTATTCGTTCAATCTATTCTAATTCATTCGTATGATCCATTCTAATTCATTCGTACGATCCATTCTAATTCATTCGTACAATCCATTCTAATTCATTCGCACATTCCATTCTAATTCATTCACATGATCCATTCTAATTCATTCGTATGATTCATTCTAATTCATTCAGATGATCCATTCTAACTTATTTGCACGATTCATTCTAATTCATTCATATGATCCATTGTAATTAATTCGCATGATCCACTCTTATTTATTCATACGATCCATTCTAATTCATTCGTACGATCCATTCTAATTTATTCGTACGATCCATTCTAATTCATTCATATGATCTATTCTAATTCATTCGCACGAATGTATCCATTCTAATTCATTCATACGATCCATTCTAATTCATTCTTACGATCCATTCTAATTCATTCGTACGATCCATTCTAATTCATTCGCATTATCCATTCTAATTCATTCATATGATTCATTCTAATTCATTCGTACGATCTATTCTAATTCATTAGCACGATCCATTCTAATTCATTCGTACTATCCATTCTAATTCATTCGCATGATCCATTCTAATTCATTCGCATGATCCATTATAATTTTTTTGTTCAATTCATTCTAATTCATACAAATGTATCCATTCTAATTCAATCGAACGATCAATTCTAATTCACTCGCATGATCCATTCTAATTCATCCATACCATCCATTCTAATTCATTCGTATGATTCATTCTAATTCATTCGTACGATCCATTCTATTTCATTCGCACGATATGATCCATTCTAATTCATTCGCATGATCCATTCTAATTCATACGAATGTATCCATTTTAATTCATTCGTTCGATCCATTCTAATGTATTGATACGATCCATTCTAATTCATTCGCACGATCTATTCTAATTCATTCGTACGATCAATTCTAATTCATTTGCATGATCCATTCTAATTCATTCGGACAATCCATTCTAATTCATTCGTACGAATGTATCCATTCTAATTCATTCGTACGATCCATTCTAATTCATTCGTACTCTCTATTCTAACTCATTTATAAGATCCATTCTAATTCATTCGCACGATCCATTCTAATTCATTCGTATGATCCATTCTAATTCATTCGCACATTCCATTAATTCATTCGTACGATCCATTCTAATTCATTCGAACGATACATTCTAAATCATTCGCATGATCCACTCTAATTCATTCATACGATCCAATCTAATTCACACGAATGTAACCATTCTAGTTCATTCGTTCGATCCATTCTAATTCATTCGTATGATTCATTCTAATTCATTCATACGATCCATTCTAATTCATTCGTACGATCCATTCTAATTCATTCAAATGATCTATTCTAATTCATTTGTACTATCCACTCTAATTCATTCGCACGGATGTATCCATTCTAATTCATTCGTACGATCCATTCTAATTTATTCGAATGCTCCATTCTAATTCATTCGAATGATCCATTCTAATTCATTCATATTATCCATTCTAATTCATTCGAACGATCCATTCTAATTCATTCGTACGAACTATTATAATTCATTCGTACTACACATTCTAATTTATTTGCACGATTCATTCTAATTCATTCGTACGATCCATTCTAATTCATTCGAATGCATCCATTCTAATTCATTCACACAATCACACGATCCATTCTAATTTATTCGTACGATACATTCTAATTCACTTAGACGATCCATTCTAATTCATTCATACGATCCATTCTAATTTATTCGTACGATCCATTCTAATTCACTCAGACGATCCATTCTAATTCATTCGCACGATCCATTCTAATTCATTCATATTATCCACTCTAATTCATTCATATAATCCATTCTAATTCACTCAGACAATCCATTCTAATTCATTCATGTGATCCATTCTAATTTATTCGTATGATCAATTCTAATTCACTCAGACGATCCATTCTAAGTCATTCGCATGATCCATTCTAATTCATTCATATGATCCATTGTAATTAATTCGCATGATCCACTCTAATTCTTTCGTACGATCCATTCTAATTCATTCGTACGATCCATTCTAATTCATTCGAACGATCCATTCTAATTCATTCGTACGATCCATTCTAATTCATTCAAACCATCCAATCTAATTCATTCGTACGATGCATTCTAATTCATTCGCACAATCCATTCTAATTCATTCTTACGATCCATTCTAATTCATTCGAACGATCCATTCTAATTCATTCGTACGATCCATTCTAATTCATTCGCACGACCCATTCTAATTCATTCGTGATCCATTCTAATTCATTCGTACGATCCATTCTAATTCATTCATACGATCCATTCTAATTCATTCGCATGATTCACTCTAATTCATTCATACGATCCATTCTAATTCATTCGTACAATCCATTCTAATTCATTCGTACGACCCATTCTAATTCATTCGGACGATCCATTCTAATTCATTCGTATGATCTATTCTAATTCATTCGTACTATCCATTATAATTCATTCGCACGATCCATTCTAATTCATTAGAACGATCCATTCTAATTTATTCGCACGATCCATTCAAATTCATTCATATGATCCTTTCTAATTCATTCGTATGAATGTATCCATTCCAATTCATTCGTATGATCCATTCTGATTCTTTCGCACGATTCATTCTAATTCATTCATACGATCCGTTTTAATTCATTCACATGATCCATTCTAATTCATTCATATGATCCATTCTATTTCATTCGCATGATCCACTCTAATTCATTCATACGATCCATTCTAATTCATTCGTACGATCCATTCTAATTCATTCGTACAATCCATTCTATTTCATTCGCACAATCCATTCTAATGCATTCGTATGATACATTCTAATTCATTCGTACAATCTATTCTAATTCATTCGTACAATCCATTCTATTTCATTTGTACAATCCATTCTAATTCATTTGCATGATCCACTCAAATTCATTCATATGATCCATTCTTATTCACTCGGACAATCCATTCTAATTCATTCGTACGATCCATTCTAATTCATTTGCACGATCCATTCTAATTCATTCGCACATTCCATTCTAATTCATTCGTACTATCCATTCTAATTCATTCGTATGATTCATTCTAATTCATTCAGACATCCATTCTAATTCATTCGCACGATCCATTCTACTTCATTCGTACTATCCATTCTAATTCATTCTTATGATTCATTCTAATTCATTCAGACGATCCATTCTAATTCATTCGCCCGATCCATTCTAATTCATTCACACGATCCATTCTAATTCATTCGTATGATCCATTCTAATTCATTCGCACGATCCATTCTAATTCATTCGCACATTCCATCCTAATTCATTCGTACTATCCTTTCTAATTCATTCGTATGATTCATTCTAATTCATTCAGACAATGCATTCTAATTCATTCGCACGATCCATTCTAATTCATTCACACGATCCATTCTAATTCATTCGTATGACCCATTCTATTTCATTCGTACGATCCATTCTAATTCATTCGCATAATCCATTCTAATTCATTCGCACGATCCATTCTAATTCATTCGAATGATCCATTCATTCGTACTATCCATTCTAATTCATTCGTAAGATCCATTCTAATTCATTCACATGATCTATTCTAATTCATTCGTACGATCCATTCTTATTCATTCGTATAATTCATTCTAATTCATTCGTACGATCCATTCTAATTCATTCGTACGATCCATTCTAATTCATACGTATGATCCATTCTAATTCATTCGGACGATCCATTCTAATTCATTCCTATGATTCATTCTAATTCATTCGTACGATTAATTCTAACTCATTCGCATGATCCATTCTAATTCATTCGTACGATCCATTCTAATTCATTCATATGATCTATTCTAATTTATTCGTACGAATGCTTCTAATTCTTTCGTATGACTCATTTCTAATTCATTCGTACGATCCATTCTAATTCAATCACACGATCCATTCTAATTCATTCGTATGATCCATTCTATTTCATTCGTACGATCCATTCTAATTCATTCATATAATCCATTCTAATTCATTCGTACGATCCATTCTAATTCATTCGAATGATCCATTATAATTCATTCGTACGATCCATTCTAATTCATTCGTACGATCCATTCTAATTCATTCGAACGATCCATTCTAATGCATTCGTACGATCCATTCTAATTCATTCGTACGATCCATTCTAATTCTTTCGTACAATCCATCTAATTCATTCGCACATTCCATTCTAATTCATTCGTACGATCTATTCTATTTCATTCGCACGATCCATTCTAATTCATTCACATGATCCATTCTAATTCATTCGTACGATCCATTCTATTTTATTCGTACGATCCATTCTAATTCATTCATACAATCCATTCTATTTCATTCGCATGATCCATTCTAATGCATTCATACGATCCATTCTAATTCATTCGTATAATCCATTCTAAATCATTCGCACGATCCATTCTAATTCTTTCGTACGATCCATTCTATTTCATTCGTATGATCCATTCTAATTAATTCGTACAGTCCATTCTATTTCATTCGCACGATCCATTCTAATGCATTCATACGATCGATTCTAATTCATTCGCACGATCCATTCTAATTCATTCGCACGATCTATTCTAATTCATACGAATGTATCCATTCTAATTCGATCGTTCGATCCATTCTAATGCATTCATACGATCCATTGTAATTCATTCGCATGATCTATTCTAATTCATTCGTATGATCCATTCTAATTCATTCGTACGATCCATTCTAATTTATTCGTACGATCCATTCTAATTCATTCGTACGATCCATTATAATTCATTCGTACGATCCATTCTAATTCATTCGAACGATCCATTCTAATTCATTCGCACGAATGTATCCATTATAGTTCATTTGTACGATCCATTCTAATTCATTCGCACGAATGTATCCATTCTAATTGATTCGCACGATCCATTCTAATTCATTCGTACGATCTATTCTAATTCAGTCGCACGAATGTATCCATTCAAGTTCATTCGTATTCAGTCGCATGAATGTATCCATTCAAGTTCATTCGCACGATCCATTATAATTCATTCGCATGATCCATTCTAATTCATTCGTACGATCCATTCTAATTCATTCGTACGATCCATTCTAATTCATTCAAACGATCCATTCTAACTCATTCGCAAGATCCATTCTAATTCATTCATAGTATCCATTCCAATTCATTCTCATGATCCATTCTAATTCATTCGTACGATCTATTCTAATTCAGTCGCACGAATGTATCTATTCAAGTTCATTCGTACGATCCATTCTAATTCACTTGGACGATCCATTCTATTTCATTCGTACGATCCATTCTAATTCATTCGCACGAATATATCCATTCTAATTCATTCGTACGATCGTACGATCCATTCTAATTCATTCGTACGATGCAATCTAATTCATTCGTATGATCCATTCTTATTCATTCGCACGAATATATCAATTCTAGCTTATTCATACGATCTATCCAAATTCATTCATACGATCCATTCTAATTCATTCCTACGATCTATTCTAATTCATTCGTACTATCCATTCTAATTCATTCGTAAGATCCATTCTAATTCATTCATCTATACTAATTCATTCGTACGATCCATTCTAATTCATTCGCACAAATGTATCCACTCTAATTCATTCGTACGATCCATTCTAATTCATTCGCATGATCCATTCAAATTCATTCGTACGATCCATTCTAATTCATTCACACGATCCATTCTAATTCATTCATATGATTCATTGTAATTAATTCGCACGATCCATTCTAATTCATTCACATGATCCATTCTAATTCATTGATACGATTCATTCTAATTCATTTGCACGATCAATTCTAATTCATTCGTATTATCCATTCTAATTCAATCGCACGAACCATTCTAATTCATTCAAACGGTCCATTCTAATTCATTCGTACAATCAATTCTAATTCATTTGTACGATCCATTCTAATTCATCCGCAAGGTCCATTCTAATTCATTCGTATGATCCATTCTGATTCATTCTTACGATCCATTCTAATTCATTCGTACGATCTATTCTAATCCATTCGTACTATCCATTCTAATTCATTCGTAAGATCCATTCTAATTCATTCGCACGATCTATTCTAATTCATTCGTACGATCCATTCTAATTCATTCATACGATTCATTCTAATTCATTCGTACGACCCATTCTAATTCATCCGCACGATCCATTCTAATTCATTCGCACGATCCTTTCTAATTCATTCGCATGATCCATTCTAATTCATTCGCACGATCCATTCTAATTTATTCGTACGGTCCATTCTAATTTATTCGTACGATCCATTATAATTTATTCGGACGATCTATTCTAATTCATTCGTACGATCCATCTAATTCATTCGAACGATCCATTCTAATTCATTCATACAATCTATTCTAATTCATTCGTACTATCCATTCTAATTCATTTGTACTATCCATTCTAACATTCTAATTCATTCGAACGATCCATTCTAATTCATTCACGATCCATTCTAATTCATTCGTACAATCCATTCAAATTTATTCGTACAATCCATTCAAATTCATTCGTACGATCCATTCTAATCCTTTCTAATTCATTCGCACGATCTATTCCAATTCATTCGTACGATCCATTCTAATTCATTCGTACAATCCATTCTAATTCATTCGAACGATCTATTCTAATTCATTCGTATGATCCATTCTAATTCATTCGTACGATACATTCTAATTCATTCGCACGAATGTATCCATTCTAATTCATTCGCACGATCCATTCTAATTCATTTGCACGATCCATTCTAATTCATTTGCATGATTTATTCTAACTCATTCAGACGATCCATTCTAATTCATTCGCACGATCTATTCTAATTCATTCGTACGATCCATTCTAATTCACTCGCACGATCCATTCTAATTCATTCGTACGATCCATTCTAATTCATTCGCACGAATGTATCCATTCTAATTCATTCGCACGATCCATTCTAATTCACTTGTACGATCCATTGTAATTAATTCGCACGATCAATTCTAATTCATTCACATTATCCATTCTAATTCATTCGTATGATCCTTTCTAATTCATTCATACGATCCATTCTAAGTCATTCGTACGATCCTGTGTAATATATTCGCACGTATGTATCCATTCTAATTCTTTTGCACGATCCATTCTAATTCATTCACACGATCCATTCTAATTCATTCATATGATCCATTTTAATTCATTCGCACGATCCATTCTAATTCATTCGCATGATCCATTCTAATTCATTCGTACGATCCATTCTAATTCATTCGTACGATCCATTCTATTACATTCGTACGATCCATTCTAATTCATTCGGACGATCCATTCTAATTTATTCAAATGATCCATTCTAATTCATTCGTACAATCTATTCTTATTTTTTCATATGATCCATTCTAATTCATTCGCATGATCCATTCTAATTCATTCATACGATCCATTCTAAATCATTCGTACGATCCATTCTAATTCACTCAGACGATCCATTCTAATTCATTCGTACGATCCATTCTAATTCATTCGCACGATCCATTCTAATTCATTCATACGATCCATTCTTATTAATTCGTATGATCCATTCTAATTCATTCGAACGATCCATTCTAATTTATTTGTACGATCCATTCTAATTCATTCGGACGATCCATTCTAATTCATTCGTACGATCCGTTCTAATTCATTTGTACGATAAATTCTAATTCATTCGAACGATCCATTCTAATTTATTAGTACGATCCATTCTAACTCAGTCGTACAATCTATTCTAATTCATTCGTACGATCCATTCTAATTTATTTGTACTATCCATTCTAATTCATTCGAACGATCCATTCTAATTCATTCGCGCGATCCATTCTAATTCATTCCTATGATTCATTCTAATTCATTCATACGATCCATTCTAATTCATTCGTATGATCCATTCCAATTCATTCGAACGATCCAATCTAATTTATTCGTACGATCCATTCTAGCTCATTCGGACGATCCATTCTAATTCATTCATACAATCCATTCTAATTCATTTGTTTGATTTATTCTAATTCATTCGGACGATTCATTCTAATTTATTCGTATGATCCATTCTAATTCATTCGCACGATCCATTCTAATTCATTCATACGATCCATTCTAATTCATTCGGACAATCCATTCTAATTCATTCATACGATCTATTCTAATTCATTCGTACGATTCAGTCTAATCAACTCGGACGACCTATTTTAATTCATTCATACGATCCATTCTAATTCATTTGCACGATCCATTCTAATTCATTCATACGATCTATTCTAATTCATTCGAATGATCCATTCTAATTCATTCGAACGATCCATTCTAATTCATTCGGATGAATGTATCCGTTCTAAGTCATTCGTATGATCCATTCTAAATCATTCGTACGATCCATTCTAATTCATTCACACGAATGTATCCATTCTAATTTTTTCGTACGATCCATTCTAATTCATTCGGACGATCCATTCTAATTCATTCGTACAATCCATTCTAATTTATTCGTACGATCCATTCTAATTCATTCGAATGATCCATTCTAATTTATTCGTACGATCAATTCTACATCATTCGTACAATCTATTCTAATTCATTCGTACGATCCATTCTAATTCATTCGTACGATCCATTCTAATTCATTCGTACTATCTATTCTAATTCATTCGAATAATCCATTCTAATTCATTCGCACGATCCATTCTAATACATTCGTATGATCCATTCTGATTCATTCATATGATCCTTTCTAATTAATTCAGACGATCCATTCTAATTTATTCGTACGATCCATTCTAATTCATTCGTACAATCTATTCTAATTCATTCGCACGATCCATTCTAATTCATTCGTATGATTCATTCTAATTCATTCATGCGATCCATTCTAATTCATTCGTACGATCCATTCTTATTCATTCGTACGATCCATTCTGATTCATTCGTATGATCCTTTCTAATTCATTCAGACGATCCAATCTAATTCATTCAGACGATCCGTTCTAAATCATTCGTACGATCCATTCTAATTCATTCGCATTATCCATTCTATTTTATTCATACGATCCATTCTATTTTATTCATACGATCCATTCTATTTCATTTGCGTGGATGTATCCATTCTAATTCATTCGCATGATCCATTCTAATTCATTCGAACGATCCATTCTAATTCATTCGCACTATCCATTCTAATTCATTCGTACAATCTATTCGAATTCATTTATATGATCATTCTAATTCATTCGTACGAATGTATCCATTCTAAGTTATTCGTGTGATCCATTCTAAATCATTCGTACGATCCATTCTAATTTATTCGTACGATCCATTCTAATTCATTCGTACGATCCATTTTAATTCATTCGCACGATCCATCCTAATTCATTTGAACGATCCATTCTAATTCATTCGTACAATCTATTCTAGTTCATTCGTATGATCCATTCTAATTCATTCGTATGATCCATTCAAATTCATTCGTACGAATGTATCCATTCTAATTCATTCGTACGATCCATTATAATTCATTCATATGATCCATTCTAATTCATTTGCACGAATGTATCCATTCTAATTCATTCATACGAATGAATTAGAATGGATCGTATGAATAAATTAGAATGGATCGTGTGAATGAATTAGAATGGATCGAGCGAATGAATTAGAATGGATCGTACGAATGAATTAGATTGGATACATCGATGCGAATGAATTAGAATGGATCGTAGGAATGAATTAGAATGGATCGTACGAATGAATTAGAATGGATCATGCAAATGAATTAGAATGGATCGTAGGAATGAATTTGATTCGCACAATCAATTCTAATTCATTCGCACGATCCATTCTAATTCATTCGCACGATCCATTCTAATTCATTCGTATGATCCATTCTAATTCATTCGCACGATCTATTCTAATTCATTCGTATGATTCATTCTAATTCATTCGTATCATCCATTCTAATTCATTCGCACGAATGTATCCATTCTAATTCAATCGCATGATCTATTCTAATTCATTCGAATGATCCATTCTAATTCATTCATAATATCTATTCTAATTCATTCGTACGATCCATTCTATTTCATTCACACGATCCATTCTAATTCATTCGCATGATCCATTCTAATTCATTTGTATGATCCATTCTAATTCATTCGAACGATCCATTCTAATTCATTTGAACGATCCATTCTAATTAATTCATACGATCCATTCTAATTCATTCGTACGATCCATTCTAATTTATTCGCACGATCCATTCTAATTCATTCGCACGATCCATTCTAATTCATTCGCACGATCCATTCTAATTCATTCGCACGATCCATTCTAATTCATTTGAACGATCCATTCTAATTTATTCGTACGATCCATTCTAATTTTTTCGTACGATCCATTGTAATTAATTCGGACAATCCATTCTAATTCATTCGCACGAATGTATCCATTCTAATTTATTCGTACGATCCATTCTAATTCATTCGCATGATCCATTCTAATTCATTCGCACGATCTATTCTAATTCATTCGTACGATCCATTCTAATTCACTCGTATAATCCATTCTAATTCATTCGTATGATCCATTCTAATTCATTTGTACAATCCATTCTAATTCATTTGTATGATTCATTCTAATTCAATCGAACGATCCATTGTAATTCATTTGTATGATCCATTCTAATTTATTCGAACGATCCATTCTAATTTATTCGTACGATCCATTCTAATTCATTCGCACGATCCATTCTAATTCATTCGCACGAATATATCCATTCTAATTCATTCGTACGATCTATTCTAATTCACTCGGACGATCCATTCTAATTCATTTGTACGATCTAGTCAAATTCATTCGCACGAATGTATCTATTCTAATTCATTCGTAAGATCCATTCTAATTCATTCGTACGATCCATTCTAATTCATTCGTACGATCCATTCTAATTCATTCACACGAATGTGTCCATTCTAATTCAATCTTACGATCCATTCTAACTCATTCGGACAATCCATTCTAATTCATTCGTACAATCTATTCTAATTCATTCGTACGATCCATTCACATTCATTCGCACGATCCATTCGAATTCATTCGCATGATCTATTCTAATTCATTCGTATGATCCATTCTAAATCATTCGTATGATCCATTCTAATTCATTCGAACGATCCATTCTAATTTATTCGTACGATCCGTTCTTATTTATTTGTACAATCCATTCTAATTCATTCGAACGATCCATTCTAATTCATTCGTACGATCCATTCTAATTCATTCGTACAATCCATTCTAATTCATTCATACGATCCATTCTAATTCATTCACGATCTATTCTAATTCATTCGAACGATCCATTCTAATTTATTCGTATGATTCATTCTAGTGCATTCGCACGATCCATTCTAATTCATTCGTACGATCCATTCTAATTTATTCGCACGAATGTATCTATTTTAATTCATTCGCACGATCCATTCTAATTCATTCGAACGATCCATTCTAATTCATTCGTATGATCCATTCTAATTCATTCGCACGATCCATTTTAATTCTTTCGTACGATCCATTCTAATTCATTCGTAAGATCCATTCTAATTCATTCGCACGATCTATTCTAATTTATTCGTACGATCCATTCTAATTCATTCATACGATCCATTCTAATTCATTCGTACGATCCATTCTAATTCATTCGAACAATCCATTCTAATTTATTCGAACGATCCTTTCTAATTTATTCGTACGATCCATTCTAATTCATTCGCACGATCCATTCTGATTCATTCATACGATCTATTCTAATTCATTCGTACTATCCATTCTAATTCATTCGAACGATCCATTCTAATTCAATCGCACGATCAATTCTAAATCATTCACACAATCCATTCTAATTCATTTGTTCGACCCATTCTAATTCATTCGTACGATCCATTCTAATTCATTCGTAAGTTCCATTCTAATTCATTCGAACGATCCATTCTAATTCATTCGCACGATCCATTCTAATTCGTTCGTACGATCCATTCTAATTCATTCGTATGATTCATTCTAATTCATTTAGACGATCCATTCTAATTCATTCAAACTCATTCGTACAATCCATTCTAATTCATTCGTACGATCCATTTTAATTCATTCATAGGATCATTATAATTCATTCGTATGAACCATTCTAATTCATTCATACGATCCATTCTAATTTATTCGCACGATCCATTCTAATGCATTCGAACGATCCATTCATATTCATTCATACGATCCATTCTAATTCATTCATACGATCCATTCTAATTCATTCGTATGATCCATTCTAATTCATTCAAACGATCAATTCTAATTCATTCGCACGATCCATTCTAATTCATTCACACGATCCATTCTAATTCATTCATATCATCTATTGTAATTAATTCGCATTATCCATTCTAATTCATTCATACGATCTACTCAAGTTCATTCGTACGATCCATTCAAATTCACTCGGACAATCCATTCTAATTCATTTGTACGATCCAGTCTAATTCATTCGTATGATCCATTCTGATTCATTCGTATGATCCTTTCTAATTCATTCAGACGATCCATTCTAATTCATTCAGATGATCCATTATAATTCATTCACACGTATTCTAATTCATTCGTATGATCCATACTAACTCATTCGTACGATCCATCCTAATTCATTCATACGATCAATTCTAATTTATTCGCACGAATGTATCCATTCTAATTCAATCGCACGATCCATTCTAATTCATTCACACGATCCATTCTAATTCATTCGTACGATCCATTCTAATTCATTCGTAAGATCCATTCTAATTCATTCGAACGATCCATTCTAATTCATTCGAATGATCCATTTGAATTCATTCGTACGATCCATTAAAATTCATTCACACATTCCATTCTAATTCATTCCTACGATCCAATCTAATTCATTCATATGACCCATTCTAATTCATTCGTATGATCCATTCTAATTCATTCGCACGATCCATTATAATTCATTCGAACGATCCATTCTAATTCATTCGTATGATCCATTCTAATTCATTCGCACATTCCATTCTAATACATTCGTAAGATCCATTCTAATTCATTCGAACGATCCATTCTAATTCATTCGAACGATCCATTCTAATTCATTCGTACGATCTATTCTAATCCATTCGCTCGATCCATTCTAATTCATTCGTACGATCCAATCTAATTCATTCGTACGTTCCATTCTAATTCATTCGCACGATCCATTCTAATTCATTCGAACGATCCATTCTAATTCATTCATACGATCCATTCTAATTCATTCACACGATCCATTCAAATTCATTCGTATGAACCATTCTAATTCAATCGCACGATCCATTCTAATTTATTTGAACAATCCATTCTAATTCATTCGTACAATCCATTCTAATTCATTCGTATGATCCATTCTAATTCAATCGCACGATCCTTTCTAATTCATTCGATGTATCCATTCTAATTCATTCGTACAATCCATTCTAATTCATTCGAACGATCGATTCTAATTCATTTGTATGATCCATTCTAATTCATTCGTACAATCCATTCTAATTCATTCATATGATCCATTCTAATTCAATCGTACGATCCATTCTAATTCATTCGCACGAATGTATCCATTCTAGCTCATTCGTACGATCCATTCTAATTCATTCGTAAGATCCATTCTAATTCATTTGTACGATCCATTCTAATTCATTCGCACGATCCATTCTAATTCATTCGTATGATTCATTCTAATTCATTCGTACGATCCATTCTAATTCATTCGTATGATCCATTCTAAATCATTCTAAACGATCCTTTCTAATTCATTTGTACGATCCATTCTAATTCATTCGTACGATCCATTCTAATTCATTCACACGATCCATTCTAATTCATTCGAACGTTCCATTTTAATTCATTCGTACGATCCATTCTAATTCTTTCGCTCGATCCATTCTAATTCATTCATGATCCATTCTAATTCATTTGTACGATCTATTCTAAATCATTTGAATGATCCATTCTAATTCATTCGGTCGATCCATTCTAATTCATTCACGATCCATTCTAATTCAATCGCACGATCCTTTCTAGTTTATTCGATGTATTCATTCTAATTCAATCGTACAATCCATTCTAATTCATTCGAACGATCCATTCTAATTCATTCGCACGATCCATTCTAACATTCTAATTCATTCGAACGATCCATTCTAATTCAGTCACGATCCATTCTAATTCATTCATACGATTCATTCTAATTCATTCGTACGATCCATTCTAATTCATTCGTACGATCCATTCTAATTCATTTGTACGATCCATTCTAATTCATTCACAGGATCCATTCTAATTCATTCGCACGATCCATTCTAATTAATTCGTACGATCCATTCTAATGCATTTGTACGATCCATTCTAATTCATTTGCATGGATGGATCCATTCTAATTCATTTGTACGATCCATTCTTATTCACTCGGACAATCCATTTTAATTCATTCACAAGATCCATTCAAATTCATTCGTACGATCCATTCTAATTCATTCGTATGATTCATTCTAATTCATTCAGACGATCAATTCTAATTCATTTGCACGATCTATTCTAATTCATTTGTACAACCCATTCTAATTCATTCACACGATCCATTCTAATTCATTCGTATGATCCATTCTAATTCATTCGTATGATCCATTCTAATTCATTCTCACGATCCATTCTAATTCATTCGTAGGATTCATTCTAATTCATTCGTACGATTCATTCTAATTCATTCGAACGATCCATTCTAATTCATTCGTACAATCTATTCTAATTCATTCGTACGATCCACTCTAATTCATTCGCACGATCCAGTCTAATTCATTCGAACGATCCATTCTAATTCATTCGTACGATCCATTTTAATTCATTCATACGATACATTATAATTCATTCGTACGATCCATTCTAATTCATTTGCACGATCCATTCTAATTCATTCGAACGATCCATTCTAATTCATTCGTACGATCCATTCTAATTCATTCGTACGATCCATTCTAATTCATTCGTACGATCCGTTCTAATTCAAGCGCACGATCCATTCTAATTCATTCGAACGATCCATTCTAATTCATTCATACAATCTATTCTAATTCATTCGTACGATCCATTCTAATTCATTCGCATGATCCATTCTAATTCATTCGCACGAATGTATCCATTCTAGCTCATTCGTACGATCCATCCAAATTCATTCATATGATCCATTCTAATTCATTTGTACGATCCATTCTAATTCATTCGCATGAATGTATCCATTCTAATTCATTCGCACGATCAATTCTAATTTATTCGAACGATCCATTCTAATTCATTCGAATGATCCATTCTAATTCATTCGCACATTCCATTCTAATTCTTTGATTCGTGCGAATGAATTAGAATGGATCGTACGAATGAATTAGAATGGATCTTACGAATGAATTAGAATGGATAGTACGAATGAATGAGAATAGATCGTACAAATGAATTAGAATGGATCGTACGAATGAATTAGAATGGATCGAACGAATGAATTAGAATTTATCGTTCAAATGAATTAGAATGGATCGTGCGAATGAATTAGAATGGATACATTCGTACGAATGAATTAGAATGGATCGTATGAATGAATTAGAATGGATTGTATGAATGAATTAGAATGGATCGTAAGAATGAATTAGGATGGATCGTACGAATGAGCAAGAATGGATATATTCGTATGAATGAATAAGAATGGATACATTCGTACGAATGAATTAGAATGGATACATTCGTGCGAATAAATTAGAATGGATTGTACGAATGAATTAGAATGGATCGTTCGAATGAATTAGAATGGATCGTGCGAATGAATTAGAATGGATACATTCGTGCGATTGAATTAGAATGGATCGTACGAATGAATTAGAATGGATCGTGCAAATGAATTAGAATGGATCATGCGAATGAATTAGAATGGATCATACGAATGAATTAGAATGGGTCGCATGAATTAGAACGATTCGTATGAATGAATTAGAATAGATCGTGAAAGAATTAGAATGGATCGTACGAATGAATTAGAAAGTTAGAATGGATCGTGCGAATGAATTAGAATGGATCGTACGAATAAATTAGAATGGATACATTTGTGCGAATGAATTAGAATGGATCGTACGAATGAATTAGAATGGATACATTCGTGCGAATGAATTGGAATGGATCGTACGAATGAATTAGAATAGATCGTGCGAATGAATTAGAATGGATCTTATGAATGAATTAGAATGGATAGTATGAATGAATTAGAATAGATTGTACGAATGAATTAGAATGGATCGTACGAATGAATTAGAATAGATCATGCGAATGAATTAGAATGGATCGTTCGAATGAATTAGAATGGATCGTGCGAATGAATTAGAATGGATACATTCGTGCGAATGAATTAAAATGGATCGTATGAATGAATTAGAATGGATCGTCCGAATGAATTAGAATGGATCGTACGAATAAATTAGAATGGATCGTACGTACGAATAAAATAGAATGGATTGTACGAATGAATTAGAATGGATCGTACAATTGAATTAGAATGGATACATTCGTGCGAATGAATTAGAATGGATCATACGAATGAATTAGAATGGATCGTACGAATGAATTAGAATGGATCGTACGAATGAATTAGAATGGATCATATGAATAAATTAGAATGGATAATATGAATGAATTAGAATGGATCGTATGGATGAATTAGAATGGATCGTGCAAATGAATTAGAATGGATCATACGAATGAATTAGAATGGATCGTACAAATGAATTAGAATGGATCGTGCGAGTGAATTAGAATGGATCGTACGAATGAATTAGAATAGATCGTACGAATAAATTAGAATAGATCGTACGAATGAATTAGAATGGATCGTACGAATGAATTAGAATGGATCGTGCGAATGAATTAGAATGGATCATACGAATGAATTAGAATAGATCATACGAATGAATTAGAATGGATCCTACGAATGAATTAGAATGGATACATTCGTACGAATGAATTAGAATGGATCATTCGAATGAATTAGAATGGATCGTGCGAGTGAATTAGAATGGATCGTACGAATGAATTAGAATGGATCGTGCGAATGAATTAGAATGGGTTGTACAAATGAATTTGAATGGATCGTACAAATAAATTAGAATGGATCTTATGAATGAATTAGAATGGATCGTATGAATAAATTAGAATGGATCATACGAAGGATTAGAATGGATTGTACGAATGAATTAGAATGGATCATACTAATGAATTAGAATGGATCGTACGAATGAATTAGAATGGATCGTATGAATTAGAATGGATCGTACCATATGAATTAGAATGGATCGTATGAATGAATTAGAATGGATCATACGAATGATTAGAATGAATTGTACGAATGAATTAGAATGGATCATACGAATGAATTAGACTGGATCGTACGAATGAATTAGAATGGATCGTTTGAATGAATTAGAATAGATCGTACGAATGAACTAGAATGGATACATTCATACGAATGAATTAGAATGGATCGTATGAATGAATTAGAATGGATCGTACGAATGAATTAGAATGGATACATTCGTGCGAATGAATTAGAATGGATCATACGAATGAATTAGAATGGATCGTTCGAATGAATTAGAATGGATCGTGCGAATGAATTAGAATGGATATATTCATGCAAATGAATTAGAATGGATCGTACGAATAAATTAGAATGGATCGTACGAATGAATTAGAATGGATCATACGAATGAATTAGAATGGATCATATGATTGAATTAGAATGGATCGTACGAATGAACTTGAATGGATACATTCGTGCGACTGAATTAGAATAGATCGTACGAATGAATTAGAATGGATCATGCGAATGAATTAGAATGGATCTTACGAATGAATTAGAATGGATCATACGAATGAATTAGAATGGAATGTGCGAATGAATTAGAATGGATCATATGAATGAATTAGAATGGATCGTGCGAATGAATTAGAATGGATCGTGCAAATGAATTAGAATAGATACATTCGTACGAATGAATTAGAATGGATCGTACGAATGAATTAGAATGGATCGTACGAATGAATTAGAATGGATCATACAAATGAATTAGAATGGATCGTACGAATGAAACAGAATAGATCATATGAATGAAATAGAATGGATTGTACGAATGAATTATAATGGATCGTGCGAATGAATTAGAATGATCTGCGAATGAATTAGAATGGATCGTACAAATGAACTAGAATGGATACATTCGTGCGAATGAATTAGAATGGATCGTACGAATGAATTAGAATGGATTATATGAATGAATTAGAATAGATCATGCGAATGAATTAGAATGGATCTTACGAATGAATTAGAATGGATAGTACGAATGAATTCACGAATGTATCCATTCTAATTTATTAGCACGATCCATTCTAATTCATTCGAACGATCCATTGTAATTTATTTGTATGATCCATTCTAATTCATTCGCATATTCCATTCTAATTCATTCGTACGATCCATTCTAATTCATTCAGATGATCCATTCTAATTCATTCGCACAATCTTTTCTAATTCATTCGTATGATCCTCTCTAATTCATTCATATGATCCATTCTAATTCATTCATACGATCCATTCTAATTCATTCGTACGATCCATTCTAATTCATTCGCACGAATGTATCCATTCTAATTCATTCGCACGATCCATTCTAATTCATTCGTACGATCCATTTTTATTCATTCGTACGATCCATTCTAATTCATTCGTACGATCTGTTCTAATTCATTCGTACGATCCATTCTTATTCATTCACACGAATGTATCCATTCTAATTCATTTGTATGATCCACTCTAATTCATTCGTACGATCCATTCTAATTCATTCACACGAATGTATCCATTCTAATTTATTCGTATGATCCATTTTAATTCATTCTATGATTTATTGTAATTCATTCATATGAACCATTCTAATTCATTCGTACGATCCATTCTAATTCATTCGTATGATCCACTCTATTTCATTCGCACGATCCATTCTAATTCATTCACACGAATGTATCCATTCTAATTCATTCATAGGATCCATTCGACCTCATTCGTATGATCCATTCTAATTCACTCGCACGATACATTTTAATTCATTCGTACGATCCATTCTAATTCATTCGCACGAATGTATCCATTCTAATTAATTCGCACGATCCATGCTAATTCATTCGCATGATCTTTTCTAATTCATTCGAACGAATGTATCCATTCTAATTCATTCGTACGATCCATTCTAATTCATTCGCACGATCCATTCTAATTCATTCACACGATCAATTCTATTTCATTCGCACATTCCATTCTAATTCATTCATACGATCCATTCTAATTCATTCATATGATGCATTCTAATTCATTCATATGATCCATTCTAATTCATTCGTATGATTCATTCTAATTCATTCAGACGATCCATTCTAATTTATTCGTACGATCCATTCTAGTTAATTCGGACGATCTATTCCAATTAATTCGTACTATCCATTCTAATTCATTCGAACGATCCATTCTAATTCATTCATACGATCAATTCTAATTCATTCGCACATTCCATTCTAATTCATTCAAACGATCCATTCTAATTCATTCGTATGATTCATTCAAATTCATTCATACGATCCATTCTAATTCATTCGTATGATTCATTCTAATTCATTCAGACGATCCATTCTAATTTATTTGTACGATCCATTCTAATTCATTCGGATGATCCATTCTAATTCATTTGTATGATCCATTCTAATTCATTCACACGAATGTATCCATTCTAATTTATTCGTATGATCCATTCTAATTCATTCGTAAGATCTATTCTAATTCATTCGTACGATCCATTCTAATTCATTCGTACGATCCATTCTAATTCATTCGCATGATCCATTTTAATTCATTCGCACAAATGTATCCATTCTAATTTATTCATACGAACCATTCTAATTCATTCGTACAATCCATTCTAATTCACTCGGACGATCCATTCTAATTCATTCGTACGATCCATTCTAATTCATTCGAACGATCGATTCTAATTCATTCATACGATCCATTCTAATTCATTCGTAAGATTCATTCGTATGATTCATTCTAATTCATTCAGACGATCCATTCTAATTCATTCATACGATCCATTCTAATTTATTCGTAAGATCAATTTTAATTCATTCGTACGATCCATTCTTATTCATTCATACGATCCATTCTAATTCATTCGCACGAATGTATCCATTCTAATTCATTCGTACGATCAATTCTAATTCAATTACATGATCCATTCTAATTCATTTTTATGATCCATTCTAATTCAATCGCACGATCCATTCTAATTCGTTCCCATGAATGTATCTATTCTAATTCATTCGTACGATCCATTCTAATTCATTCGTACGATCCATTCTAGTTCATTCGTACGATCCATTCTAATTCATTCGCATGAATGTATCCATTCTAATTCAATCGCACGATCCATTCTAATTCATTCGTACGATCTATTCTAATTCATTCGTACGATCTATTCTAATTCATTCGTACGATCCATTCTAATTCATTCGCACGAATGTATCCATTCTAATTCAATCGCATGATCCATTCTAATTCATTCGTACGATTTATTCTAATTCATTCGTATGATCCATTCTAATTCATTCGTACGATCCATTCTAATGAATTCGTACGATCCATTCTAATTCATTCGTAGGATCCATTCTAATTCATTCGTACGATCCATTCTAATCCATTCGTAAGATCCATTCTAATTCATTCGCACGATCCATTGTAATTCATTCGTACGATCCATTCTAATTCATTCGCACGATCCATTCTAATTCATTCACACGATCCATTCTAATTCATTCGCACGATCCATTCTAATTCATTCGTACGATCCATTCTAATTCATTCGCACGATCCATTCGAATTCATCCGCACGATCCATTCTAATTCATTTGTACGGTCCAGTCTAATTCTTTCGCACGAATGTATCCATTTTAATTCATTCGTATAATCCACTCTAATTCATTCACACGAATGTATCAATTCTAATTCATACGTATGATCCACTCTAATTCATTCATACGATCCATTCTTATTTATTCGTACGATCCATTCTAATTCATTCGAACGATCCATTCTACTTCATTCAGACGATCCATTCTAATTCATTCGTACGATCCATTCTAATTCATTCGTATGATCCATTCTAATTCATTCTCACGATCCATTCTAATTCATTCGTAGGATTCATTCTAATTCATTCGTACGATTCATTCTAATTCATTCGAACGATCCATTCTAATTCATTCGTACAATCTATTCTAATTCATTCGTACGATCCACTCTAATTCATTCGCACGATCCAGTCTAATTCATTCGAACGATCCATTCTAATTCATTCGTACGATCCATTCTAATTCATTCATACGATACATTCTAATTCATTCGTACAACCCATTTTAATTCATTCGTACGATCCATTCTAATTCATTTGCACGATCCATTCTAATTCATTCGAACGATCCATTCTAATTCATTCGTACGATCCATTCTAATTCATTCGTACGATCCATTCTAATTCATTCGTAAGATCCGTTCTAATTCAAGCGCACGATCCATTCTAATTCATTCGAACGATCCATTCTAATTCATTCGTACAATCTATTCTAATTCATTCGTACGATCCATTCTAATTCATTCGCATGATCCATTCTAATTCATTCGCACGAATGTATCCATTCTAGCTCATTCGTACGATCCATCCAAATTCATTCATATGATCCATTCTAATTCATTTGTACGATCCATTCTAATTCATTCGCATGAATGTATCCATTCTAATTCATTCGCACGATCAATTCTAATTCATTCGAACGATCCATTCTAATTCATTCGAATGATCCATTCTAATTCATTCGCACATTCCATTCAAATTCATTCATTCGTGCGAATGAATTAGAATGGATCGTACGAATAAATTAGAATGGATCTTACGAATGAATTAGAATGGATAGTATGAATGAATGAGAATAGATCGTACAAATGAATTAGAATGGATCGTACGAATGAATTAGAATGGATCGAACGAATGAATTAGAATTTATCGTTCAAATGAATTAGAATGGATCGTGCGAATGAATTAGAATGGATACATTCGTACGAATGAATTGGAATGGATCGTATGAATGAATTAGAATGGATTGTATGAATGAATTAGAATGGATCGTAAGAATGAATTAGGATGGATCGTACGAATGAGCAAGAATGGATATATTCGTATGAATGAATAAGAATGGATACATTCGTGCGAATGAATTAGAATGGATACATTCGTGCGAATAAATTAGAATGGATTCTACGAATGAATTAGAATGGATCGTTCGAATGAATTAGAATGGATCGTGCGAATGAATTAGAATGGATACATTCGTGCGATTGAATTAGAATGGATCGTACGAATGAATTAGAATGTATCGTGCAAATGAATTAGAATGGATCATGCGAATGAATTAGAATGGATCATACGAATGAATTAGAATGGGTCGCATGAATTAGAACGATTCGTATGAATGAATTAGAATAGATCGTGAAAGAATTAGAATGGATCGTACGAATGAATTAGAAAGTTAGAATGGATCGTGCGAATGAATTAGAATGGATCGTACGAATAAATTAGAATGGATACATTTGTGCGAATGGATTAGAATGGATCGTACGAATGAATTAGAATGGATACATTCGTGCGAATGAATTGGAATGGATCGTACGAATGAATTAGAATAGATCATGCGAATGAATTAGAATGGATCTTATGAATGAATTAGAATGGATAGTAGGAATGAATTAGAATAGATTGTACGAATGAATTAGAATGGATCGTACGAATGAATTAGAATAGATCATGCGAATGAATTAGAATGGATCGTTCGAATGAATTAGAATGGATCGTGCGAATGAATTAGAATGGATACATTCGTGCGAATGAATTAAAATGGATCGTATGAATGAATTAGAATGGATCGTCCGAATGAATTAGAATGGATCGTACGAATAAATTAGAATGGATCGTACGTACGAATAAAATAGAATGGATTGTACGAATGAATTAGAATGGATCGTACAATTGAATTAGAATGGATACATTCGTGCGAATGAATTAGAATGGATCATACGAATGAATTAGAATGGATCGTACGAATGAATTAGAATGGATCGTACGAATGAATTAGAATGGATTATATGAATAAATTAGAATGGATAATATGAATGAATTAGAATGGATCGTACGGATGAATTAGAATGGATCGTGCAAATGAATTAGAATGGATCATACGAATGAATTAGAATGGATCGTACAAATGAATTAGAATGGATCGTGCGAGTGAATTAGAATGGATCGTACGAATGAATTAGAATAGATCGTACGAATAAATTAGAATAGATCGTACGAATGAATTGGAATGGATCGTACGAATGAATAAGAATGGATCGTGCGAATGAATTAAAATGGATCATACGAATGAATTAGAATAGATCATTCGAATGAATTAGAATGGATCCTACGAATGAATTAGAATGGATACATTCGTACGAATGAATTAGAATGGATCATTCGAATGAATTAGAATGGATCGTGCGAGTGAATTAGAATGGATCGTACGAATGAATTAGAATGGATCGTGCGAATGAATTAGAATGGGTTGTACAAATGAATTTGAATGGATCGTACAAATAAATTAGAATGGATCTTATGAATAAATTAGAATGGATCGTATGAATAAATTAGAATGGATCATACGAAGGATTAGAATGGATTGTACGAATGAATTAGAATGGATCATACTAATGAATTAGAATGGATCGTACGAATGAATTAGAATGGATCGTATGAATTAGAATGGATCGTATCATATGAATTAGAATGGATCGTATGAATGAATTAGAATGGATCATACGAATGATTAGAATGGATTGTACGAATGAATTAGAATGGATCATACGAATGAATTAGACTGGATCGTACGAATGAATTAGAATGGATCGTTTGAATGAATTAGAATAGATCGTACGAATGAACTAGAATGGATACATTCATACGAATGAATTAGAATGGATCGTATGAATGAATTAGAATGGATCGTACGAATGAATTAGAATGGATACATTCGTGCGAATGAATTAGAATGGATCATACGAATAAATTAGAATGGATCGTTCGAATGAATTAGAATGGATCGTGCGAATGAATTAGAATGGATATATTCATGCAAATGAATTAGAATGGATCGTACGAATGAATTAGAATGGATCGTACGAATGAATTAGAATGGATCGTACGAATGAATTAGAATGGATCATACGATTGAATTAGAATGGATCGTACGAATGAACTTGAATGGATACATTCGTGCGACTGAATTAGAATAGATCATACGAATGAATTAGAATGGATCATGCGAATGAATTAGAATGGATCTTACGAATGAATTAGAATGGATCATACGAATGAATTAGAATGGAATGTGCGAATGAATTAGAATGGATCATATGAATAAATTAGAATGGATCGTGCGAATGAATTAGAATGGATCGTGCAAATGAATTAGAATAGATACATTCGTACGAATGAATTAGAATGGATCGTACGAATGAATTAGAATGGATCGTACGAATGAATTAGAATGGATCATACAAATGAATTAGAATGGATCGTACGAATGAAACAGAATAGATCATACGAATGAAATAGAATGGATTGTACGAATGAATTAGAATGGATCGTGCGAATGAATTAGAATGATCTGCGAATGAATTAGAATGGATCGTACAAATGAACTAGAACGGATACATTCGTGCGAATGAATTAGAACGGATCGTACGAATGAATTAGAATGGATTATATGAATGAATTAGAATAGATCATGCGAATGAATTAGAATGGATCTTACGAATGAATTAGAATGGATAGTATGAATGAATTCACGAATGTATCCATTCTAATTTATTAGCACGATCCATTCTAATTCATTCGAACGATCCATTGTAATTTATTTGTATGATCCATTCTAATTCATTCGCATATTCCATTCTAATTCATTCGTTCGATCCATTCTAATTCATTCAGATGATCCATTCTAATTCATTCGCACAATCTTTTCTAATTCATTCGTATGATCCACTCTAATTCATTCATATGATCCATTCTAATTCATTCATACGATCCATTCTAATTCATTCGTACGATCCATTCTAATTCATTCGCACGAATATATCCATTCTAATTCATTCGCACGATCCATTCTAATTCATTCGTACGATCCATTTTTATTCATTCGTACGATCCATTCTAATTCATTCGTACGATCTTTTCTAATTCATTCGTACGATCCATTCTTATTCATTCACACGAATGTATCCATTCTAATTCATTTGTATGATCCACTCTAATTCATTCGTACGATCCATTCTAATTCATTCACGTGAATGTGTCCATTCTAATTTATTCGTATGATCCATTTTAATTCATTCATATGATTTATTCTAATTCATTCATATGAACCATTCTAATTCATTCGTACGATCCAATCTAATTCATTCGTATGATCCACTCTATTTCATTCGCACGATCCATTCTAATTCATTCACACGAATGTATCCATTCTAATTCATTCATAGGATCCATTCGACCTCATTCGTATGATCCATTCTAATTCACTCGCACGATACATTTTAATTCATTCGTACGATCCATTCTAATTCATTCGCACGAATGTATCCATTCTAATTAATTCGCACGATCCATTCTAATTCATTCGCATGATCTTTTCTAATTCATTCGAACGAATGTATCCATTCTAATTCATTCGTACGATCCATTCTAATTCATTCGCACGATCCATTCTAATTCATTCACACGATCAATTCTATTTCATTCGCACATTCCATTCTAATTCATTCATACGATCCATTCTAATTCATTCATATGATGCATTCTAATTCATTCATATGATCCATTCTAATTCATTCGTATGATTCATTCTAATTCATTCAGACGATCCATTCTAATTTATTCGTACGATCCATTCTAGTTAATTCGGACGATCTATTCCAATTAATTCGTACTATCCATTCTAATTCATTCGAACGATCCATTCTAATTCATTCATACGATCAATTCTAATTCATTCGCACATTCCATTCTAATTCATTCAAACGATCCATTCTAATTCATTCGTATGATTCATTCAAATTCATTCATACGATCCATTCTAATTCATTCGTATGATTCATTCTAATTCATTCAGACGATCCATTCTAATTTATTTGTACGATCCATTCTAATTCATTCGGATGATCCATTCTAATTCATTTGTATGATCCATTCTAATTCATTCACACGAATGTATCCATTCTAATTTATTCGTATGATCCATTCTAATTCATTCGTACGATCTATTCTAATTCATTCGTACGATCCATTCTAATTCATTCGTACGATCCATTCTAATTCATTCGCATGATCCATTTTAATTCATTCGCACAAATGTATCCATTCTAATTTATTCATACGAACCATTCTAATTCATTCGTACAATCCATTCTAATTCACTCGGACGATCCATTCTAATTCATTCGTACGATCCATTCTAATTCATTCGCACAAATGTATCCATTCTAATTTATTCATACGAACCATTCTAATTCATTCGTACAATCCATTCTAATTCACTCGGACGATCCATTCTAATTCATTCGTACGATCCATTCTAATTCATTCGCACGATCGATTCTAATTCATTCATACGATCCATTCTAATTCATTCGTATGATTCATTCGTATGATTCATTCTAATTCATTCAGACGATCCATTCTAATTCATTCATACGATCCATTCTAATTTATTCGTAAGATCAATTTAAATTCATTCGTACGATCCATTCTTATTCATTCGTACGATCCATTCTAATTCATTCGCACGAATGTATCCATTCTAATTCATTCGTACGATCAATTCTAATTCAATTACATGATCCATTCTAATTCATTTTTATGATCCATTCTAATTCAATCGCACGATCCATTCTAATTCGTTCCCACGAATGTATCCATTCTAATTCATTCGTACGATCCATTCTAATTCATTCGTACGATCCATTCTAGTTCATTCGTACGATCTATTCTAATTCATTCGCATGAATGTATCCATTCTAATTCAATCGCACGATCCATTCTAATTCATTCTTACGATCTATTCTAATTCATTCGTACGATCTATTCTAATTCATTCGTACGATCCATTCTAATTCATTCGCACGAATGTATCCATTCTAATTCAATCGCATGATCCATTCTAATTCATTCGTACGATTTATTCTAATTCATTCGTATGATCCATTCTAATTCATTCGTACGATCCATTCTAATGAATTCGTACGATCCATTCTAATTCATTCGTAGGATCCATTCTAATTCATTCGTACGATCCATTCTAATCCATTCGTAAGATCCATTCTAATTCATTCGCACGATCCATTGTAATTCATTCGTACGATCCATTCTAATTCATTCGCACGATCCATTCTAATTCATTCACACGATCCATTCTAATTCATTCGCACGATCCATTCTAATTCATTCGTACGATCCATTCTAATTCATTCGCACGATCCATTCTAATTCATCCGCACGATCCATTCTAATTCATTTGTACGGTCCAGTCTAATTCTTTCGCACGAATGTATCCATTTTAATTCATTCGTATAATCCACTCTAATTCATTCACACGAATGTATCAATTCTAATTCATACGTATGATCCACTCTAATTCATTCATACGATCCATTCTTATTTATTCGTACGATCCATTCTAATTCATTCGAACGATCCATTCTACTTCATTCAGACGATCCATTCTAATTCATTCGTACGATCCATTCTAATTCATTCGTACGATCCATTCTAATTCATTCATACGATCCATTCTAATTCATTCATACGATCCATTCTAATTCATTCGTATGATTGTATCCATTCTAGTTCATTCGTATGATCTAATGTAATTCATTCGCACGATCCATTCTAATTCATTCGTACTTTCCATTCTAATTCATTCGTAAGATCCATTCTAATTCATTCGTACGATCTATTCTAATTCATTAGT